>CAJOBZ010000020.1:2537500-2627500 GCA_905332375.1 Pieris macdunnoughi
GCCCGTTTCTTCGCAATGTTTTTCTTCATGATGGGAAGTTTAGGGGGGGGGGGGGAAAAAAAAAATAATGGGTGCAGAGGGGGGTTTCAAACCTCGCCTCGCCTCAGAGATGAAGCCACTAGGACAAACTGCTCTGTGCCACGGCAAGACTTTACCAATCTTAAATTGAAAAAGTATTTATATAACTTTCTTGTCTATGACATTTTGTTTATTCTATATTTTGAATGGCGTATTGATGGTATAAACTAATATCCGCCGTTACACGCGACAGGATGTATCGTCCACTGAACAAAAGGAGGTGTAAATTGAGGAAATGTTATTTACGCTTGATCTTTCCACAATATATTTATTACGTTTACTAAAGGACTTTTTTTAATAGAAAATATTTATTTTCATGACAAACCGTGACCAAAAATATTTCAAGTAATGAATATTTGTTTAAAGAACTTCTTTAGACAGGATTTCATACCAAAATTAGTTATCTAGAAGTATAACTAATTGGTGGAACAATTCATACAAATATAGGTACATATATGACGCAACCCAAAGTTATATTAAATATTATCTATTAAAATGAGCTGTTATTTTAATGAAACCTCGAAAAAAAGTTAACGTTTCAACGTTAACTTTTTAGAACATTCAAATTAATAATTTAAATATAGAACATTTGTATAATTCCATAAACAAAGGAACACGACAAAGTGTCAGAGCAATTAATTTGAGGGTCCGTTGTTAGAGCATGGACCAATCCAGTAATTGTCGTCGCAATATTCAAATGGCGGAAACAATTAGCCTGAGTGCTGTATCTACATGCTGTCTACCCTAAGTAGTGAAAAGAGTGAAATCGTTTGGGAATATCACACCGCAGACGGTCGCCAAATGAACGGCGAACCACTATAGTCTAGCATTCACCTTTTTGTAAAATATATTAATTTTAAATTAAAAATTTCATCAAGGAGTTTAAATATTAATGAGTTCTTTTCTTATATTTCAACAGATTTTTTTAGGCAATACATATATTGAAATATTTAGTTTATTTGATTAATTATACAATTCAATAACTAAACTAAAAAAAATGTCAATAAGCTGATACAAGTCAAGGTTGTATATTTTGCTCACTCAAGCTGGGTATCGATTACGCGCTCCTGGCGCGCGCGCCATGAATGACCGCACCGAGAGTGCGTTCCGTGAAACGCGTTCCAAATATTTGAAGTATATCAACTAAGCGCGCCTGGCGCGCGTGGCAACTGTTCCAGTGTTCGACCCTTCATCATGGAAGCCAGTCAGCAGCAGCTTTTGTAATTATTCACAGTATTATAAACAAGAAAAGCCAGAGCCAGTGATTTGGCTTTTAGATACTCTCAATTTTTCTCTTCTGTACGATGATAGGAGCACAGTCATTTTTTTCTTTAATTCCGGCATAGGGACTCCCATTTCACTACTGATTTCTCTCCAAGCATCTTCTCTAAACGATTTATTATGATACGAAGAACTTTTGCTATTCCACAGTAGTTCTTTTGTACCATACAGTTGTATTAATTTACGGCAACTTTGGTTATCCATAATTGGGAGCGCAACAAACACAAAAAAATACGATATATCCGTCCCAACTGGCGCGCGCGCCACGATTGATGCGTGGTAAAAAACCGACACCCGTCGGAACGGACCGCTCCGCGTTCGGGCGCTCCAACGAACACATTGGCGCGCGTTCCAAAGTGGTATCCATTGCGCGCGGCTGGAGGCGCGCCAATGTTCGCCCTCTTGGAGCGCGTAGTCGATACGCGGCTTCAGGTATCTTAGTAGCGCAGCGATTACGTAAATCGTGGGAGTTACGCCCCGAGAGTATAGCCAGACGCAGGCACTTTCTTCAGCATTTACATTAAAATCCGTTAATAGGATTTAGCATACGTTTATTATTTTGTTATACGAGAGTGGTAAGTATAGAGTAAAATAGTATCCTCAATTATTTAAAGCATCCCGTTGACTCAGGAACTGTAGAGTGATGGTCCTACCTCCGTAAGAATATTATGGTATGTAGACGTGTAACTACCAAAAATATAATTTTAACGATACAAAAACCAAAGCAACTTGGGAAGATACAGATCAACAAAGAGGAAACTAAGTCATAAATGCCTCCGTCGTACTGTAATTTCAGCCTAATAAAGTAGAATTTAATGGCTTGCCTCAGGAAAATTTACACTAGGAGTCGATACAACAGTGTCAAGTAAGTAATAAATTATTATTCTTCTACCGAATGCTATCTTGAATTTTGGAAGCTTAAGAAAAATAAAACGTAAATAAATACGTTTATAACGTTTGATTACAAAACTTTTGTTTCCTGGTCAAATCTAGTCAAATTGCTATAACTTCTAATAATATATTAGATTTTTGACCGTATTAGAAATATATAATTCCTTTATCATATCTTAATATTTACTCTAGTGGGACTTATGTTTTGTTTCGAACTAGATATTTACTCGATTACGATGCAATTTGTTCCATATTTAAACAATTAATAATATTACTGTACGAAAAAAGAAAAAACCTAAAAAACAGTCAGTTAAAATTTTTCTGTTCTTTTTAATTTTAACGTTAATAAATAAAAATATTATCTGTACTTATAAATAGGAGATTCAATCATCATTATGTCTAACGAATACGCTAAGCTATAAAGTGATAATTGACGGCAAGCCCCTCCGTAGCTCATTCTAAATCTCTTTTGTGTACTGCGATAACGCTACAAAGCCTGCTAATGTCTTTTAAGGACTTAGTGATTTAAACGGACTAAATAATGAACCATCTACCCTTTCCCTCGCAATTCATAACGTAAGGGATATCAATAAAATATTCATATATGGTCAAGGCTTCGTACGTTAAAAGATTATCTAGACTGAGGAAAAACGTTGGAGATTCGTTCTCGGTCTTTGATGACCTAATTGCCAAGATATTGTACTCATTAATTAGGTAAGGAAAATTCGATCTTATTATTTGAAACTAAATAATACAGCGTGTAAACAATGTGTTATTAATGAACTTGTGAAATCGGGGGTGATGCAAATACTAATAGACCAGGAGATACTATTGTACAATAGACAAAGACTCAGAAATTCATGTAATGTCATGAAATTCTGTATTAACAAGGCCACTTAAGTGGATCTACAAAATCCCCAGCTGGTATAGGTCTCAATTACCCGTACCTGATAATTTTATTTTCTTAAAAGGCAAGTAGTTGATCCACTTTTGATCGACACACGCCGTCGATGTGTCTAAAGCATATTGACTTTCGTATGAAACTACACAGCCGTGTTTCTAAAGCACGACCTCACTTTGTTCAAAATAGAGTTGCACGCTCACGCCACTAAGCCAACACTACTCTTATAGGGATTAGATAATCTTTATGCTTTATAACATCCCCGGCGACGTGTAGCCGGAAAAAGTAGTATGAACTGAATCATTACCCTCACTTCCTTAATTTAAGTATAGAAGTTTAAATATAACTAAGAAATAAATGTCATCTTTGTTATGCTTTAAAGTACAATAATTGTGTTAGTTATTTTATCAGAGTATTTTTGAAGTTGCATCACTAATAATGAGGCGGTCACATTTTTACTGCTTACTTTATAGGTTAACTGTATGTAGGTCATCAGCCGTTTGGGCTTGGTACCCTGATTTTTGCATCTATATCGTCCTCGCTGTAATTTCCATAGCCAAACACATTGATTTATGCATATATCAATGCAAAATTTTAGCTTTAAGAACTACTACTAATAATTTAATATTCCTTTCTCAGCTGAGGGTAAGGTAGAAAAACGTACTACTGTGCAAGAATAACCGATTTAATATTACAATCTATACCCGAGGGTAATAATTGTTACCCTATGAAGCTTAATTCAGTCTCTAGAAAAACGTAAGTTATACGGGAGTCCCGTAAGTATGTCAAAATACAAGAGTTTTGAATCTGATTGCTACCCTATGAAGCTCACGTTCACCTATACTACTGTGGAAGAATAAACAAAGACTACCGATTTAATATTTCAATCTATACCCGAGGGTTATTCAGTCTCTAGAAAAACGTAAGTTAGTACGGGAGTCCCGTAAGTATGTCAAAATACAAGATTTTTGAATCTGATTGCTACCCTATGAATCTCACGTTCACCTATACTACTGTGGAAGAATAAACATAGACTACCGATTTCATATTTCAATCTAGGCCCTAGGCCCCGGGGTTATTCAGTCTCTAGAAAAACGTAAGTTATACGGGAGTCCCGGAAGTATGTCAAAATACAAGAGTTTTGAATCTGATTGCTACCCTATGAATCTCACGTTCACCTATACTACTGTGGAAGAGCAAACAAAGACTACTGATTTAATATTTCAATCTATACCCGAGGGTTATTCAGTCTCTGAAAAAAAAAAAAAGTTTTTCGGGGGGCCCGTAAGATGTCAAAATACAAGAGTGTTTGAATCGGCCTGATTGCTACCGAGCCGTTCACCTGTACTACTGTGGAAGAATAAACATAGACTACCGATTTCATATTTCAATCTATACCCGAGGGTTATTCAGCTCTAGAGCAGCCTAAGTTCTACGGTTGGAGTCCCGTAAGTATGTCAATACAAGAATAATCGCATTGTTCTACCGATTAGTATTTCAATCTATACCCGAGGGTTATTCAGTCTCTAGAAAAACGAGTTATAAGGGAGTCCCGTAGTACGTCAAAATATAAGATTTTAATCTGATTGCTATAGACTTGTAATATACGAGAGAACTATAACCTATATAGATTTTATTCAGGGTACATGTTCTCTAGAATAATCTTTATAATAAGTTAAATAAATCTCCCGTTTACAATAATTCAAATGGGCGCAAACAAAGACTAGGGATTTAATATTTTATCGATTTTCAGTTCGTTAAATTTGCTGGGCCATTCGCATGATGACACAAATCCGGATGATGTCTGTTTGTTATCGCGCTGAGGAGCCTGTCTACGGTTGCATTGCTAACAATGATTATTTACAGTAAGCAGCTAAAATATATAAATATACTTGTAATACAGTAATAATAAGATTTTATTATGTTATTTAAGAGTACTCAAATCAAATCGTCTGCGCGTGTCATAAATACTACTTACCATAAGCTGTACTATATGTTGAATAGTAAATCACAGACTAATAATTGTGAAATGCTATTCTAAGCTGTTATGTTGACACGCAAGTTTTTATAAAACACAATTATTGGACAGAAACTGAAGAGTAGTTAAATTAAATCTTTAAACAGAAGAGTCCCGATAAGTAAAACCTTTTTGGTAAATGGAGCCCGGCCCTGTTATAAATATCAAAACTTTTTCGAGACAAGGAGCGATTCCTTCGCCCTTATTTCATTTCTATTGCGACGTGTATTATCCTCTTGTCAATATTATCGATAAACTAGCAGTCAAACTACGCTGATTTGATTCCTGGCTTCCCTTTGTCCAATTTAGTCGCGTCAGGAAAAATATAGATAATCGGAAACGGAAACATTATTTAACGTTCTTATTTCAAATGTTTAAATTTTTTAACTAAATGTCTTTTTCCATCCTTAAATAGTTAAACGCTTTGTTACCAAAGAGGCAAAGTAGGAAAATTTTGAGTTTAAAGATGTCTCACTTGATGGGTTGGAATCATACCCAAGCCTATATTATCGTTATTTAATATTATTGTCCTAGGCATCGGCTTGTGGAATAGATGCTATGAACCAATATATAATAACAGAATAATTAAAGAAGCTATCCAGAAATGCATCAGTTTCTAACAGCAGTCTTAGTCAAAACCAATCAATTTACTTTCACAAAAATCCTATAAAAGTCGGTGGCGCTACAACCTAATAGGTCTGGGCCTCAGATTTCTTTGTCTGTTTCATGATCATTTGTGAATCTAAGAAACAAGTAGGTGATCAGCCTCCTGCCTTGCAATTCTGTAGCATTCTAAAGCAGTAATTTTACGATTTGGTATTCTGATAAACAATAAACTACAAGCTCCCTCCTTATCAGAATGCCAAATCGTAAAATGACAGCTTCACGACTGATTTGAGCGCGACCGCCGCTGCGAAAACCGCTGTGAGAGTTCGAAAAGTGAGTTACAGAATCGCTAGGCTGTGCCTAACACACGCCGTCGATTGCTTTCCTCACGATGTTTTCCTTTAGCGTTCGAGCGAATGTTAAATGCACTCGCTGGAGCCACTAGGCCAACACTACTCTCAGAAAACCTACAAGTATGCCCTTACATTATAAACAAAATTTCGAATCTGTTTTTTATTTCTGATCAATAAATGGAGTTCTAATCTAACTAGCCGATTTTAAATTCGGTGAAAAGTAAATCTATCGGAATTCGCAGGAATCAAGCGTAGTATGTAGTTATTGCCTAAAAATTTAGAGATATTTTCGAGATGAAAGAGATAAGCGTCGCGCCTAAGCCAAACCTAAGTTACCTAAGACGATTACGGAATATTGGAGATAAATCTGATTTTCTAAGACCACATATTGCACTTACTTGAGTATTAAAGGTTTGTTGGCGAAGAGGCTTGATGCCTTCTCTTTCGCGGCTTGGAGCCCCTGCATTTCAGCAGCCTGATGTCCTTCATGTAATGCAATTACACATCACTAGTACCTGCAAAAGATTTCTTTCAATTAAATGGAAGTAACACCAAAAAATTAGTATAACCACAGAGCATTGATTTCTTTTGAGTCTACCAATGCCAGCTATCCAATGTTCTATTAAAGTATGTATATGTATAATGTGGCGAAAATTCCGTTGGCTGACCTATAAAAAACTCGTCACTATTCTTAATTACGAAACCTATGAAATTTAAACGTAACCAAATCTTTCATCTGTTTATTAGTTAAATTTTAATTGAATTTATGTTACCTTTATTATAGATTTTTATTACGTAACTGTTATTAAGTAACCTAAAGTTAATCTAATTACAGTGTTTCACTTTTCTGATCTTGGAAGACACAATGATTTAATCCTACTTTACAAGTACATTAACAATATATAAATCATAGTATACAGTAGCAGCCATGTTACGTAACCATTCACTGTAGCTATACATAGATAGTCTATGTTCTATATATAGACGGAGTATGTATCTACACGCATAGTTCTATAGTTACGCATATAGGGCACTAAGGTAGTAATAATTCCATTTTTAAACTCAAAAAGAAAATAAAAGGGTACTTACATTTTTTCAGTCGCTAGGCGTAGCAGATCCGGGGTAGCGTCTGGCTCGTAGCGGACCCGCGCCGCTGAAGCCTTCGCTACGGCTGCGCAGTAACGCCCCCTCCATTGGTCGATATCAACGGCCAACTTGAACGGCGGTCGCCAATCGCAGCCTTCCCTGTAAGTGGGCGTGGTTTTGTAATATTTCTGAAAATTTTCAGGAGCTTCTAAAGTACATAGACAACCCCATCAATGTTTCCACCCGGATTTGCAAGCCGATATTAATGCTTATACAGTTGTATATCTGTCTGAAAAGAACTCTAACATAACCACTGATTTTTATTTTAAAGCATCATTATTAAATGTTAGATTGAAAAGACATTTAATATTAATAATTCGTCATAGAAACAACAAAAACGATTTAAATTAAGAATTTATCGTTAGAATTTTTTAACATTTACACAAAGAACTTAATTTTTTTTACTAAGTAGCTTTATTATATTGATAGAGATACTCTTTTCATTTATAAAATATATTTTCTGAATGAGTTTGGTTGGGAAGCCTTTGGAAAGTTCAAACCAATTTATCATACATTTTGTCAAAGGTGAAAGGCAGAACCAATTTATTTTTCAGCAAAATATACTTTTAAATATAAAATTTTCCTTCAGCCCGTTTAAAATAGGGTCTATTTGTGTCTATTATATAATATTATTGATTTCTATAACATTACAGAAATACCAAAAATATGATGATTTTTTGGGCTTAAATGAAACTAATTGAATCCAATTCAATAAATAAAATGTCGTTTGATAATCACGCTAACAAGCTATGTAATATAATATTTATTATTGCGGAAGCTCCTATTTTACCCGCTTAATCTAGACTGTTTTCATATATTAGTGTTGCGAAACAATAAATAGTTGTTTGGAGGTACATGACACGGAGGTACGTGACAAATAATTAAAGTAAACAGACGCTGAAATGAGTCTGATAACATCCCAGTTGCACAACTGGACTTTACGAGCTTTTTTATAGGAAAACTCGCAGCGGTCAACAAAGCTCCTTCCACTTGACGTCAACAATAAGCTATTCAAATCGTAGACGACCAGAGCCTTTCAGAGCGGCTTGGTATATCGGCATCTTCTACAGCATTTACCACGAAGAGTGTTCGGAGAAGTTGCTTGGGTAAAAACATGCAGCAGAGTTTCATTATTGGTTGTCGAGGCAGAATACGAAATTCCACCTGTATCACCTCGACATCCGTCGTTCCACAACAGCGTTTTTAAGGCACTTTTTTCCGCGCATCACTACTATGTGGAATCAGCTGTCCACTGAAAAAATTCCGACTTAGGGTCCTCGACGAGAGCGTAACAACTTTCAAAAGGCCGGCAACGCACTTGTGAGCTTTCTGGTAGAGTGGGTGTCCATGGGCGGTGGTATCACTTAACATCAGATGAGCCGTAATTAGCAAGTAAGTAAGCTGTAGTGTAGGGCTGATTTGGCGCCCCATACACATTATTCGCAAATATCTCGTACAAAATAAATATAAAAAAGTATTACTTATCTTACAAAAAACACTACAGTAGATTTTTTTAAATATAATATATTTAATTAATCAAAGTATATATCATCGCTATCTATGCCATTTTACTATATACTTTTGCCATCTTATATGTAGTTCATTGATCCCTTTACAAAAAAAACCATTTGAAGGCGTTTTTGACTGCCCCATTAGAGTTGGATTTTTTACCTTGCAAGAAGATGATGTCCAAATTTAAAAAAAAATGGTAATCTGTTGGAGCAAGGTCCGGGGACTACGCTGCATGTCTTAGATATTGCAATTCAAGTTACTCTAATTTGGTAGCAGTCTGTTGTGCAATGTGTGGTCTAGCGATGTCGTGAAGCAGCAGTGGCCTAGAGCGATTGACCAGCCTCGGTTGTTTAGCAGCTAGCTTTTCCATCATGGGTCGCAGTTGCTGACAATAGACATCTGCCGTAATCCTGTGGTCAGATTTAAGAAAGTAATAGTGAACGACCCCGGTACTAGTCCACCAAACGCTCACAAGTAACTTTTTCGAAGTAAATTTTCGCATGAATCATGGTTTTCGAAAAACAAATGAACGAGTAAATAGCTGTTAAAAATTGAATTTGGAATTCCTAACCAAAAAGGATATATTTGAGGTTAAAGTGGCCAGTTCAACAAAACGCCAATTTCATATTATTTTTTTATCAAAGAAATAAAAGAGGAAATTTTTAAACATAAAGAATATTTTTATCTATTATTTAAATCTATATATTAACTCTCTCAAAACCTCCCATTCAATACATTAGTATAAATTACGCAATATATGCAAATCAAAACGGAAACACGTTTAGGGTGTAACCAAAGGGTTTGAAATGCGACTCAAATGTACCCCGTTTGCTGACGCAGAGATCAGCAATAGCCGACTTCATTTCACGGGCAGAGGAGCTCGCAAATGAAGTTTCCCCGGTCCACCGGTTCTACCGTTATTCACCCTATGAAAATGAGAAAAATGAATGCGTTTTTCTTTAATGTCTTTTTTAAGTGCTTGTGAAAGCGTTATTTTAAATAGCTTTTAAATTATATTTTTCCGAAAGGACTTACCTCTTGGCTAGAGAAGGATTCCTAAAAAATCATAATACGTGACGTCTACATATATGCAATTGATATTATTACAATGCAGCCTCATTTTTTTGTTTAATTTTATTATTATTTATTACTAAGGATGTCATGTGGAACATGGTGTAATGGTTGCAGCTCCTTACAGACGTTGTGTTAAATAAAACACTTGGCGATTAAAAAGAGTGGCGGAGAGTTTATTGACAGTTCTTCACTTCCGTTCTACGCCCTTGATTTGAGAACTGGCAGTAAATGTAAAATTAGAAGCATTTAATGTATATATCTTTTTTGACGTTCATAAGTGTACATTGTACATGAATAAATGATTTTTGACTTTAACTAATCCTTGTGTTAGATAAAATAAGTTATAGAAGAGACATAAACTAAAATACTATTCATAATGTAATTTTTAAATCTGTGAAAGACGTTTTATATTTCTTGTTTTTGGTCCCCGGAATTATACAAAAGCATGTTTAGGGATAAAATCAAGTCATACGTATTATAATAAATTAAAAATTATACATATGCCGTTATTGTATACACCAAAGAGGCCTGTATTATAAGATAGAATTACACAGTAGGCCTACAAGTAGGATGTAAAAGGCAAGGCCATGGATGGTCAAGGCAGGTTGGCCTTGACGTACCTGGACCAAATCCAGGAGGTACTAGAGAAAGGACAAGTGAATGTCATGAAAGTCGATGAAGCGATATAGGTATGTCGGGACCGTGCAAGTGGAGATCCGTGGGCTCAGCCTACCCCTTCGGGTAAAAGTCAATAATGTATGGTTAAAAAAATCGTTCCTTAGATCATCATATTGTCATGTCCAAGCCCATGACACGATTCAAAACGATTCAACCATAGTTTAAGTTACGGAAAGTTAAACTAATTTGGTAATATTTATTTTTTCCATAACATTAATTAACCAGAATTCTATAACTTTCATTTTACGAATCCGGATATAATATATTATTGAACTATAATCACGAAACAACAAAAAGGCACTGTTTTTGGCGTCCAATCCCATGACGGGTTGTCTTTCCGCACATACTTTAATTGCAAGCGCGATATAGGCCGGGCAAATACAACATTTTTAAGTTTGAATCAGCAAGTGGTATTATAATATATTGTAATAGTTAATATTTATAGGCTTATATCAAATCTCACATCAAATTTTCCCTTAAATTTATCAAATAGTTTTTAGGCGTGTCAGGAAAGAAATGTTTTCTATTTATTAAAACTTATTGGAATTAAAACAAATATATTTTGTATGGATTGATGTACTTGTATTTTGCTGAAATATATAATTCCTATAGTATTGTCTTTTATTGACATAACTTTTACACATTTAAAGAAAACACTTTTTTACCGGATTAAAATTTGAAGTTATGTATTATTATAAATTGACAATTATTTTACATAATTTAAAAAAAATCCGCTTTACAGCGTCCGTGGTCACGGTGACTGAAGAAGAAGACCAACTCCGGGGAAAAACATACAGATAACACTTTTTCTACAGCTGTGATACTTTTTGACATTCAACACCTTTTGTGTTAAGTCACCGGGACCACGCACGCTGTAAAGCACGCGAAACGTCGGAAAAAAATATTAAAATTATGTAAAATATGTAATTGTAAATTTATAATAATCCATAACTTCAATCCGGTAAAAAAGTGTTTTCTTTAAATATATAATTCCTGTTAATTTTATTAAGCTTTTCACGCCTTATTTAGAAAACTTGTTGAAACGTGTGTTGGCCTAGTGGCGTCAGCGTGCGGCTATCATCCCTGCGCTCGTAGGTTCAACTCCCATTTGTGCACCAATTTGCTTTCTGTCTATGTGAGCATTTAACACTTGCTCATTGAAGGAAAATATCGTAAGGAAACCGGCATGTCTTAGACCCAAAAGATCGACAGTGTGTGTCAGACGAAGAAGGCTGATCACTGATCTATTAGAAAAAACAAATCTTAGACCCAGACTTTAAAAGGTTGTAAATTCCACTGTTTATTATTATATAGAAGACTTCGAGGCTCACGTTTAAATGAATGACACAAATAAATATCTGTAATAACTTCATGCTACTTTGCTTGACAAACTGCTTCATTCTCCCTAAGCTCTCTCTCTTCTGATTAATGCATTCTCTCACAAATTGAAACGTCAGCGGGGGGACGCAATCACGAAAATATTTAAAAAGTGCTATTTCTAACTTTCTAGACTTTCTTTTTCATTTTTAAACAGTCCGAATACTATCTAATTCTATTCTCATATTATAGTTTAAACTTAAGTAGGTACTCATTTGTCTCTTTCTGTTATGAGAAGGTAGTTTATTGCTTCAGTTAATATAGTGTAAGACTGCTTTAGTTTTTATGAATATAGGTTTTATGTATTGAGAATATTGTTAACAAGTTGCATTAAAAAAGCATTGAATACGCTCTGTATTCAGTATATCACGTTTAGTTGCTATTGGGCTTGCCGAGGTTCTGCGGTGTATTCTGGGTTCGTCAGGTATGTTTGCCGCGACCTGATGGTTTTGATGCCATAATTCGGAAAAAGGTGGGATCTTTGATGCATCGTGTTAGGCATAGTACCAATGGTATCCTGAATGTGTTGATTACAAAGAACACGCATGTATATATTATATTAAAACGTTGGTATTTTGTCCATCACCCACCATAGGATGAAGATAACAGGAACAGGTCGCTAATAAAGTAAATAGTCTTGTCGATTTTATTATTACCCTAATTATATTTATGGAATTTATCATACGTATGGTCTATGGTTTCCACTTAAGTTTTTTTTGCAATGGGATAGTGTATCAATAACTTTTGTTTTTTTTATTATTTCTGTATTTCGTTCGCATGAACAATGGCAGATGGACAAAAAGGGTAACAAGGTAGAAAGGGCCACCAGGAAAAAGAAAGAGAGGTCGCCTTCGTGAACGGTGGGCTGACGAGCTTAAAGAAGTTGGTGGAGAAGATTGGGAGAACGATGCTCAAGATAGATAGATGGAGCCAATGAGAGGAGGCCTATACTCTGTAAGAGGACCTTGGAATAAAAAAAAATTATTTATTTATTTATAATTATATATGTACAAAATTTTAAAATATGTGTATATTTTGTAAGTGAGGCTTGATAATTATTTAAGTCCTTACATATTTTTGTCGAACTATGATCTCAAATATCTCCTCTTTGGTTAGGAATTCCAAATCTCTCTTAATTTTTTTGCGTCACTATATATGTATAATGGAAAACATGTAATATCGCTTTATTCAAGAGTACGAGTTCCACCGTGGAACCAGTGCTGCAGAAACGCCTCGAAGGATTAATGATGTGTATGGCGGCAGTGTTGCAAAAGAAAATACCAGTGAAAATCTACTTTTAGTTCCTTTCCTACAAAACGCCAACTTCATATGCAATGACCCCTAATATATTGTTACGAGCTAGGGGATCGGATAGAAACGCCGTAGATTTCTTCAAGGGTTTATTTTTAATTAAATCTACGAGGAATTTGTTAACACTAAAAACCACAATTACGCACTAAAATTCACTGATTACACACACAAAATACTGTCACTAATTACTTTATTACACGCACTTCACACAGTACTTGTATTCACTTTTCTTCACTATATTCGCACTTTTTCACTCCGGTGTTTATCGCTTGATATCGCATTCAAAACTGAACTAATCGGTCGCGTTTCGGCTCGCTTATATATCCCTGGGAGCGATGTTCGAGAACTCTCTAGGCGGCGGCGCAACTGAGTAGCGATCGCACAATTCTAGAACGTGCGTACTAGCTATCTCTTTCGCACATTGCTCCGTCCTTGTCGTACGGCGTTCTAGAGTGCTCGGTCTAGCTTCGAGAAGGTTCCGATCTTCCCTCTCTCTCGCGTATCGTTCGTCCTTCTCCCACACCTAGAAAATTCGTTCTAGAACATTCCTTCGTCAAAGGGGTATAACCAGGCCTGAAAACGCCTGAAAACGGGTTTCCTGAAAAGTGTACCATTCGACTACACGTGTTCTGAAACGGCCTGAAAAAATGTTTCAGGCTCCTGAAAACTAGGGTGACATTATGTAAATTACGATTTTCTAATATGTGATTGACCCTCTCCTGAAACGGTCAGAAATCACATTTCAGCCTGCTGAAAACTTCTCTAAGTAGTGGTAAAATCTAAAAACATTGAAGTCGACCCGTCTTCGTAACACTACCCCCTCCTTAGACATGCTCGTCCCGAGCATCATCACTTCCTGTCATCATTATCCTTCCCCATCGAGACCGACTGCGAATGCTTAATAGCTGCACAAGCTTTACATTTCTCGATCCAGTGTTCAACATCTTCACGATAGCGTATCCAATAAAACATTTCTTTAATCTTCATAAGAGTCCTCTTTACTCCTAAATGTCCTCCACTAGATAAGTCAGTATGAAACATTTCCAATATGTCGCGAACCTTGGATCTTGGCACAACTAACTGCAAATGATCGCCTTGAGCATTTTTCAGTTTGCGACATAACACTCCATTATGTAGAACTAAACTATCCCATTGAGCCCAGTAACTCTTAGTAATGGTACTTGTCGATGCGACTTTACTCCATCGCGGCTTGACAGCTGAAGATTTCATCCAATCCAAAATTGGTTTAATGTCACAATCTTCTTGCTGTGCTATCTGCATCAATTTTCCACCCCAATCTGAACGAATGGTGTCTGTTCTAAGAATTCGCACATGGCCAATCTCCCTTCCGTCCTGTTTGTTGACCTTTTCACAGTGTTGTTGAGACACATCTGAACTTCTTCTTAGTTCTCTTTCGTGGGTAGATATCATGTCAGAAAGTTTCTTTAATTGTTCCTCTGCCTTTGATAGGTGTCTTGACAAGGCTTTCTCAAAGGTCTCAGTAACTTTACACACTACGTTCCACTCTTGTTGCTTACTGGCCTGTCCATCCACATTGATAACTCTACAGAAGTCATAACCACTATTTGTAGAGTGTCCTTTTAAGCAAACTTCCTGTTCTCCACACTTAAAGATTCCTTTTTCCAGATCTATTTTACAATTGTACAGCTTCATAAAGTCTAGCCCGATTATGCAGTCATCTACTATGTCGGCAAGAACAACCTTGTGTCTGTAAAATCTTCCACCAATCTTGAAGGTTGCGATACCTTCTCCCCGATCGGTTATACGCTGACCTGTAGCTGTAACAAGCTGAACAATTCTTCGAGAAGGGCTTCCATAAAATGACTTCAGAAGATCGTATTTGATTACAGTTCGTGAAGCTCCAGTATCTAGTGTTAGGTCACACTTAGTTCCATTGACTTCACCGTTGATGACTAATGTATTCCTACGTTTAACCTTCACATCACATCGGAAGTCTTTCTTAGGGCACGAAAACCTCATGTGCCCTACTTCCCCACAGATGTAACAGGTTGGCCCACGTTGAACATTAGCTTTTTCCGTGATAGCCCTAATGCGGTAAGGTCGAGGATCTTTCTGAATCGCCTCCACCTCCAACGCATGGGCTAGAGCATCCTTCAGGTTCTTGTGGTGACCAAGGTTTACACTCAACCTGACTTCACGATCTCTTATTCCATCAATAAAGGTTTGCACTAATATCTTGTCTGCTACATCTGGTAAGGATGCGTAGGCTTTCCTTACCAGCTTCTCTATTTCCAGACCCCATTCTTGCAAGCTCTCACTCGGTCGCTGCGCTCTCTCCCGTAATTGAGCCCTATAGACTGGCTCCAAATGTGAGTCCCCATAACGTGACTCCAGAGCATCCAGCAGTCGCGTCAGTGTCACTTCACCTGTCATGACTTCTAACACGTCCAGGGCTTCGCCTCGCAGTCCCAACATAAGGGCAGCCACAGCCTGTTTATTTTTCCAACCGTTTATCTTGCACAGAGCCTCAAACTGTAACTTGTAGGCGCCCCAAGAAGAAGAACCATCGAAGGTAGGTGCTTCCAGCGCTCCAGATGATTCCACAAATCCAGACATCTTAAGGTACTGAATCTCCTTTTCTAACTCAAGCAAGCGTTTCTCCTGTTTAGATAACCTACTTGCCAGGTTTTCAAACTTGGATGTTATTGTCTCAGTCTTCTGTGTCTGCATCCCCGCATTTGCTGCAGACTCTGCCACAAACTCCTCTTGATTCTCCCTTGGAGTAATTGGCATTTTTCTATCCCACTTCTGACACCAAAATGTTACGAGCTAGGGGATCGGATAGAAACGCCGTAGATTTCTTCAAGGGTTTATTTTTAATTAAATCTACGAGGAATTTGTTAACACTAAAAACCACAATTACGCACTAAAATTCACTGATTACACACACAAAATACTGTCACTAATTACTTTATTACACGCACTTCACACAGTACTTGTATTCACTTTTCTTCACTATATTCGCACTTTTTCACTCCGGTGTTTATCGCTTGATATCGCATTCAAAACTGAACTAATCGGTCGCGTTTCGGCTCGCTTATATATCCCTGGGAGCGATGTTCGAGAACTCTCTAGGCGGCGGCGCAACTGAGTAGCGATCGCACAATTCTAGAACGTGCGTACTAGCTATCTCTTTCGCACATTGCTCCGTCCTTGTCGTACGGCGTTCTAGAGTGCTCGGTCTAGCTTCGAGAAGGTTCCGATCTTCCCTCTCTCTCGCGTATCGTTCGTCCTTCTCCCACACCTAGAAAATTCGTTCTAGAACATTCCTTCGTCAAAGGGGTATAACCAGGCCTGAAAACGCCTGAAAACGGGTTTCCTGAAAAGTGTACCATTCGACTACACGTGTTCTGAAACGGCCTGAAAAAATGTTTCAGGCTCCTGAAAACTAGGGTGACATTATGTAAATTACGATTTTCTAATATGTGATTGACCCTCCCCTGAAACGGTCAGAAATCACATTTCAGCCTGCTGAAAACTTCTCTAAGTAGTGGAAAAATCTAAAAACATTGAAGTCGACCCGTCTTCGTAACAATATCACACGTAATCGTTGACCGTAGCACAATTTTGACATACTTTGTAGTACAAGATTTTAATGGTTTTATCTTTCGTAATATTAGAATCGATAGGGGATTCAAAATACGTAAGTGCAGTTCTTATAACGTATGGAGTGCCCTTGACTAGCACTCACCGGGCGATCGACCACTCATGAGCAGCGCACTCAGCTCTATCGGCTTTCAACTCTGCACGAAGCTTTTGCCAAACAATACTGACTGCTAATTTTACAGTTTCATCCTATTTTAAACGCGAAATATTGAGAGTATGAATCTGTGTTTGACTTAGACTAAAGACTGCCAACTCAAGGAAGCTTTGGATGGGATAGGCCTTTTGGCTTCCTTACTAAAGAACTATTAAATAATTAATGGTTCCAAAAGCGTAATATTATTCCAATTGTGGCAATTTTGAATGACCACCAAAGCTTAAACGCCTGCATCATCTTTCTTAAATAAAAAACTTCCGCTGTCTTCATTACTGGTCTATACTTGTTTGTTTCATTAAATATGTATAAGAAAACTATTTTACTCAATTGTTGACTGTTAATAATAGAAAATCGAGATTGAATTTAATTTTAACCGAATTTAAAATACGGTATTCGCTATTGTTTATTAAATATTATCAATTTTGAATTTAAATAAAGAATAAACCAGTGGCGCTACAACACCTAGTATCGGCCTTCGATTTGTTAATTTTTTCGTCATAGGCAAGTAGGTGATCAGCGTTCTGTGAATGACGAACGTCGGGTCTAAGACATGCCTGGTTTTCTCACGATCATTTCTTTCACTACAGTGATATGTGAGAGTGTAAATTGCGAATATGGCAAGAAAAGTCCGTTGCCGTCCAGCCGTGATTCAGGCACTACTCAATTTGAATTCTATTGAAGATTCTGGTTTCCTTTTGAATATGTTTCCATCTTTTAGTGTATTGTCTATGTGGTATATTCTGAGATGTAGGTAACTCGCCAATATTTTTTTATTTCTGGGTTTCATTTTTAAATTTGTTAATTCAAAATTAACAGGCAAAATTTAGAATATAAATTTTCCATCGAAACAAAAATTTAAATTACAAAATTTTGCCTGAGTTTGAATTTAGAATATAACTATTATTATATAGTTATATGTTTTTTAATAGTCAAACATCGCGTTAGGGGACACCTCATGAGTCTCAAAAGCACCTTTTTCCACTCGATTGCGTATCACCACCTCTACCTGGGGGGTGCAGCGTTCTCTGTCGCACACAAAGCATTCATCACCCCATCCCTATCACACCCGCTATTTATGACTTATTAACTTCTCTGAGGTATCATGGCAACCCGCCCTGTACCAACGATTTAATATAGAAAATTGTGAATTCAACTGAGTGGTAAAACAGATTATTAAATTGTTCGAACTTGATTATAAACATATTAATGAAATTCGAAATTCAATTATACGTTAATTGTTTAGCTTGTAATGTTTTATATAAAACTCGCGCTGCCGAAAGGCTTGCCAGTGCGCGCGATAAATATTATTGCAAAATGCACATTTTACCGATATCTTTTAAAGCTTTGTTGAACAGCTTATTAACTTCTCTGAGGTATCATGGCAACCCGCCCTGTACCAACGATTTAATATAGAAAATTGTGAATTCAACTGAGTGGTAAAACAGATTATTAAATTGTTCGAACTTGATTATAAACATATTAATGAAATTCGAAATTCAATTATACGTTAATTGTTTAGCTTGTAATGTTTTATATAAAACTCGCGCTGCCGAAAGGCTTGCCAGTGCGCGCGATAAATATTATTGCAAAATGCACATTTTACCGATATCTTTTAAAGCTGTTCAACAAAACAAAATAAACATAAGTCGCTATTCCGTATCGAATTGCGATGTTTGCCAACCGATCGCTCCTTGGGGACACCTCGAGCTGTTTCGCTCGCAACGCAATAAAAATCAAGATACGATTTAAGGATTTAACCGCTCAAATTCACGGGTACCTTGTTGTTTATTATTTTTCACGTTATCTGAGATCTTATACAAAAAATGTGTTACTGAGTAGGCCCATTGAAATAGATATATATATATGTCTAATATATAAATTTGAGATCGATTCCCATTACGGTAATTAAGTTGCAAGCAACATTAAATCTGAAGTTAATATATTAATAATTGTCGACAAAAATATTTATTTAAAAAAAAGCTTTTTATTTACAATGTATATTGATGTATCATATCAATGATTCTAATAATTTGGTAAAGTTAGAAAAGACATAGAAATTAACTTTAACATGCCACATTTCATTAAATTAATAGAATTTACAGTTATGGTGCAATATAGCTAAATGGTAATAAGCTTTGTTAATAGCATTAGCAGGTGTGCGTTTGGGCGGGCGCTGGGCGGCCCCGCCCTCGCTGCCATTGTCTCTCGCTAACTCAAATTGAATAAATTAAAGGCAAATTTAATAACTCTATTAAGTTTCTGCCGACATAAACAACTCTTGACGTATGCTAGCCGAAACGCTATCAGGGGCGATCATTTGATTGAATTAGTTTCGGATGCTTGCCCGAGGGATGTTAAAAGCTTTTCTATTGATTTTTCCAAAGCATTGTTTGGTAAATCCTTTGTCGTAATCAACTTTTTGCGTAAAAAATTTAGACGTATAACTACAAAGCTACAACTATTGTTCAAACGTTTATATTTAAGCTGTAAAACCGTAATGCCCCAAAAACATGGTGATAATTCAAAATCAAAATCATGTATTAATACAATGTACCCGTATGAACGTCAAAAAAGAAATACAAAAATCAAGGGCGTAGAACGGAAGAGAAGAACTGGCAATAAACTCACAGCCTCTCATTTTAATCGCCCAATTTTTTATTTTACACAATGTTTGTAAGTAGCTACCAAGTAGCAACCATTATACCATGTTCCACATGACATCTTAAGTCAATAAATTAAAAACGAAGTTTATTAGTTTTACAACAACCATTTTTTAAAGGTGAGCAGTGTTTTGCATTTGCATACATCGTCGATTTAAAGTCTACAATATGCTTATGAATTTCATGGTTCCAATTGGTGAGATAAAAATGTATGAGTGCACAGCCGAAGTGCGAACATATAACATGTGAAAGCGACGCTGTACGAACGAGGCACTTCTGAATTGTACTTTAAAAATAAATTCTTCTTCTTGGTTCTTTTTTCATTACCTTCAAATAGTAAAAATACTTTTAACATTTATTTTTATTAAACTAGTACGGAGAGATTTACGAGAACATTTGTGTAGGATTCCTAAGAATCTCACACATGTCTTGATTAACGTTTAAATTCAATGAGTTTTTGTATTGTTAAGACAGACTTGCCATCTTAATTTTATATGGCTTGTCCACATTCGGAGAAAACAATTGATTTTTCATGTATTTATTACCTATTAAATTTCTAAATGACTTTATTACCCTTGAAATAAACTATATATCATATCAAATATGCAATAACGAGAATATGCTAAATAAACAAAACCAAAGCCTTTTAAAAACATAAACTGTATAAAGCTTACTATTCAGTTTACTATTTCAAAGAAATTCATAAATTACCTAAATTTTAAAAATTATAATAGTTTAAAAAAATAATATCATCACGAGCCTTGTTGGCGATTTGAAATGAACCACTAACACTTAGACGTGGGAGAGCAGACATAATGTTTCTCCATGGTTTATGGAAGTTATATTGACTGGCCTGAATTGCCATATGGAACATAAACATACCTGATAATAGAACTATATATAATGAGCTGTTTCATATCCCCTATCTTGGTAAAAACTATGCTCCAAATAATATACTTACACGTATTTTTAATCAATATAATGAGTACGCAAGCCTCGACTTATTCCATATTATCCACACACACCTCAACCAATAAATTAATAGTAAATTGTATTTGTTACTACCTTAAGTTCTTTGGACGGTGGTAATCCGTTTTGTTATGTTTTTAATTTAAACATTGTAAATATTATCTATAAAAAAGTTGTTGATGATCAATATACTGTTAAATAAAAAATATTTCAATTAAATTTGTGAAAGAAATAGTAATTTCATAATTTATTTGAGAAATGCTATGCTCAGTGCCCAATCTGGAGTTTGCCAACAGTTTATATACAAATTTGTTAGATGTATTTATTAAGTTTCATTAAATGGCCCAGTATTTAAATGTTAGTTGTAACAAAATGTAAATAAATTTAATTTACGACATAAATCTTATAAACGTACTGTCTCAGTTACAAAATGTTTAGTCACTTTGGTTTATTTCCAAAAATATCAAGGTAATAAGGGCAAAACATTCAATATCTATTTCATCTTACGTTTATGAATATAAGGATAAACGGCGCATTTGTACCCTATATTACGAACTATTTGCGACGGAACAAAAATTTACTAGAATTATGATAATTAAAGTTACCATTAGTTCAATGATAATGAATCGTTCTATCTTAAATATTAGCCAGGGTTTAAAACTTATAATTATAAAAAATGATTAGTAAATACTCATTTTAACAGGAAGTTCATAAAGAATAATACTAATTATTAAGTATGTTTACTTAAAACCGATGATAAAAGTGCCTTATTAGATGTCATTTAAATTTACATTTATTTTACAGGTATATGTATAAATTATTTTATTTGCTACGTTCTTCATCATAAATTTAAAGAGATATTTAGTTCCAATTGCTTCGACAAAATTTTGTAGCGTCGACCATCGTAGGCCGAACAAAACTTCTGCCTTCGGAGCGTAGGGCATTCTTTGCTACGAATAGAATTTCGATAAACTTTACGATTTTAATGACATTCTCTTTCCAAAGGAGAATAACTAGTTTGGCCCATGGTTTATTTTCTAAGTGTAAATTATTTTTGTGTATTATAAGATGTTTTGTTAAATATTTCACTCGAATTAAAAGCTAAGTAAATGTAAACTACAAGTTAGTTTGCATTAACTTAGCTTTTAATATAACATTTGAAGTTTCTTACACCAGCGAATATTTTTATACTTTAAACAAATTTGTGGATTTAACAATTATGTATTTAAAATTTTATTTAAAATAAAATTGTTAAGTTATTTAAAACTATTACTTTTGTCTTAACCACACAAAATTTGAGTCAGTGCCAAGTTAATTAAAAATTGTATCTTTGCAATTAATTATTTAAATAAACATAAATAAATCTCACATAAATCTTAAGGACAAAAAATTAAATAAATGTACATACTGGTATACAATAATAGACAGAATCTAAAACTATATGTTGTAAGAGGTTTTTCTATTAAGAATATTAATAGAATATTTAATAAAACACTATTTTGACCGGATTGAAGTTATGTATTATTATAAATTTAAAATTATGTTAAATAGTTGTAAATTTATAATAATACATAACTTCAATCCGGTCAAAATAGTGTTTTATTAAATGAATAAAAGTTATGTTAATCAAAGACAATACTATTAATAGAATATATATATTTGTCAAATAAATTAACACTCACCTTATAATTACAAACACACACATCACATTAAAACTAAGTTTTTAACTATGATATTCACAAGATATGATAACAATAATATGATATGTTAAAAATTTGATATTCTTTAGTGTGGTTGTTTAGTTTGTAAAGCTCTTCATATTACAAACACCGAGGGACATCACTCTTAAGGATTTTATACGATTGTGTATGTTTCAAACGGCCGATAACGCCCTTAAAAGTGATGCGCCCCCGGCAAACACGCCACGTGACTGCCGGTCTTGCACAACCTTAGTGTTTACATCCCCTCGCCTCCCCGCGCCCCAACCCCGCAACTTTCCGAAGGAAAATTAAAAATACAGCTTTATTGCTCGACAAATAAACATAAAGCTATGAAACAGTATTGAAAGCACGTATATTTATTTAATAAAATGTACCACTCTAACAGCGATGACCATTGTTCATTGCACTTTGGGCATAGATGTCGTCTATTAAATCAAAACCACTTAAATTGTAATATTTTATTAATTTTATTAAAGTACACTACATTCTTAACATAATTTTATAAAGTTAAGTATAAAGGTAAAAGGTATAAGTATATCTATCTAATCTTAAATTCATAACAATTAGGATGAATACAAATTTTATATAAAAAATAATTAAAAAAATAGTTTTTACTTGTGCTTAATCACGATTAAATTTAATTAATCTACACCATTATTACCAGTAGAAACCATTTTTATTTTTGCATGGCGAAAACAATAGTCACAATGGTGGTGGTGATTAATATTGCGTTTTTTTTATTGAAGATCGATATGAAACATAATCTAATACAAAATAAAACTATAATTTACTCTACTTTAAAACTAACATTATACATTTACACATATTATATTATATATATTATACATATTATATTACTATAATAATGATTCAATATCATACAGATTAATGAACTGCACATAAATTGATAAAATAAATTGTTATTTCACAAGAGCTTTGCTATTGGAGTGGAAACAGAGATAAGCGGCTTTGTGCCATAAAATGCGCTTTTAGCAGGGAGAACTAATATGTATAACGTTTACTCTTTTCTTTATATCATAGAGAATATATTTATACAAAAAATATTCGTATATTCATAATTTTTTTTTGTTAATAATAATATTACCCATGCAGACGGAACGTATTATCGCGTGCAAAACAAATGAGTCAAATATTTTATTTTTTCTACATATACTTAATTAGAAACATGTATACAATAAAAGATAACAGATGGAATAAAGTCTGGATACTATAGGCGGTACGGCACAGGAGTAGGCCAAAAAAATAAGTCTCATGGGGTGTAAAATATTTCTCTTTAGGCGCGTTATGAAAAATTTATGAGAGTGAAATTTTACGATGCGCGCGCACCGTGACACAAAATTATCAGTATGGCGCCGAGCGTGCGCAAGCGAGATGGGAATAAGACAATCTACAAGTAAAAAGAAATAGAATATGCGTGACGTTAGCAGCTACGCCAAGAATTATGAATGACCATAATGACATTTGTAAGTACCTTTTAAACAAATAAAGGAGTTTTAATTATTTTCTCAAAGAAATTTAGCAATGCTGTTTCACAATGACCTATTGTTACTTAGTTAAAAGGTTATGAAACATACCTAGTTATTAGATTCAATTAATAAAATAATAAATAATTATTATTATTAATATTAATTAATAATTGAATAATATACTAAATATTAAATATTGTTAAATTATAAACGCTAAATATTTATTATTAATTATTAATATTTAAAAAAAATAAAGAAAGCCAAAGAAGTATAACTTCTTACGCGCGTACATAAGTACACGCACCATTTTTTTTTAAATATATCTGAAAATAGCAATCCAAAAAATTATTTCAATCGTTTTATGACTGTTTGATTTTTTTAATGGACTTACACGAATCTATTATATAATAATTCCATCTCTATGCATACAAACATAATATTTGCCTACTATTTATATCGCTATTCGCTATTGTTGTTTATAAATGGTGCAGGTAGACAGCCACTAATGAGCTTTTGTACCTTTGAAAGCTCCAATTAGACCAGCTTAGCTGTAGAGAGGCTGACTCCTGCGCGCCGAAAGGGTAGATTAAATCCTTATACTATCATTTTTATAAATAACAAATATTATCTATGTTTAAAGATATATTTATATTTTTTTTAGTTTATTAAGAAATTGTAATACATTTAATATTTTATTTATTCAAACAGCAAAAATTTTTTTTTCAATTTATTAAAATGAAAGAAATAATTACAATTGTGTTGTTCAATACTGCTATATTTCTGATACATTTATTGAATATATAGAGACAGCTATATATAGGAACTAGGTACAACACCTTCCTTCTCACAGAAAAAAAGGAATTGTATATGTTTCTTTTTTTATCACAATACACTTACTTATAAACTTATATCTATATTGTAAGTATAATTATATTCTACGTATTATATGGCAATAACAACGTGTAAAGAAATTTCATTATAAAAAAGTTTTTTATTTATTAGCAAAATCAACTAATATCTATTACACTTTTACAATAAGCTGAGTATAGTTCGGTTTTTGTAAACTATACTACTTTTCCCTTCTTTAAGTATTACAACATTTGGTTAAATCTCTAATCAATAAATGTGGACTCGAGTTTCTTTTTTGACTAAAATTCTCTTCTTTATACAAAATACTGAAATAGCGTAAAGTGATTTTATACCTAATTAACCATCTTCGTTGTAATCACGTTGAAGAATACATCTTTTAGGCAATACAATTTATAATTTAAAATAAAATTAAGCTGTCTCGATTCTATAACCACAAAGCTTTCATACACAGCCAAATTGGACAGATAAGGTTTCATAACAACCTTTATGTAGCGTCTAATTAGAAGCATCAAAGTTAAATTCATAAATTGTATGGATCGCCCACAGGCATGTTAATAGTACGGCATTCATCACCATGGCATTGGTATCGAATGAATGCTAACGGAAAATAATCTTGCGAGGGCGGGCGGAAAAATCGTCTGCGTTGAAATGGAAAGGAAAAGGGGGAGAGGGGTAACAACGGCCTCGTTACGCAACTTCCGGCGGATGTCGCCTCGTGATGTATTGTCGTCGCCTCAGAGGGTGGACATTGATGTTTTCATAATATACATTAATAAATCTTTAAAATTATAACGGATAGAAATGAATTAATTACAATTGACGACGACGATTGATTTACAAAAACCTGTTAAACGGGTATCTTCTTAAATCCGTTATAACTGAGCGCAATTGTTTCTTTATTTCCTTTATTATCGTATTTAATACTGAACAGTATTTTAATTCAAAGGATGCATAAAACATCACAAAACGTACATCTATAATATAGTATGATTATAAAAAGGAAACATTTTGTGACGAAAAAATAAACAAAAAAAATAAAAAACGATTCTAAAAATCCTCTCCCATTATCCCTGTAACATAGGCTATCATTACCAAACTATTTTAGAAAATAAGCAGTAAAACAATATACCTAAGTATATTATTTTGTGTCATAGATACTTGTATTTAAATAATCAATCAAGATAAAATAATTAAGAAATAATTATCATGTTCTCGGCCTCAGAGCGACGAAGTATAGGAAAGTAATAATGTGGATGCAAGCGAGGTGTCTTTTGGTCCGAGCCCCTTTGGGAAATCACGGTAATCCGCGACGTCGACGCATCGACTAAATCTCTCTTCAACGAGCCTAGTGATGGGACACACCTATAAATACGAGAGTTTCTTTAATAATTCATTTTAGGACATTCATTTCTGCAATAATAAATGGTTTAAAAGCAATATGATTTAATATATAGAGTAATAGTGCTAAATTGCTATTTGGGATTATTAGAAACACAAAAACCTTTTAGTTGTTAAACTGGCTGAAGAAAAAAAGTTATTCGCTCTGGCAAGGCATAATAAATAATAAAATAATTGATAACTGGCCGAATTTGAAAACAATAACTCTCCATAATGTAGCTGGTAAAAAAATAATTGAAAATTTTTTCTGGCAGAATAGACCAAAAATCAGAACTAATTAAATAAGAAAATACAAAAACTGCCTTAGAGAAAAGTAGCGGGACTGAGTTGCTTGTCCATTGAATTGTCATTTTGCTATATAGTTTTGCTATAATACTTGAATTTTTTTTAGAGATAAGATCGTAAACCTTTATAGTCTGGCAATGATATATCGAACAGTTTCGTTGATGAAATATCCCAACCCTAGGTAAACCGCATCTGAATCCAGTGATCGCCGTGAATGGGTTCTGATGAATCATGCTCGTTCACATGGAACGATGTACATTATACAGATATACCAGTAATCGCTTGTGTATACGGCTTTAGAAAAAATACAACCACGGTATTTTTTTAATATCCACTGTTGCACTCGCCAGACACAAAATTTAATATCAGAGATTTTTTATTATAAATAAAATAGCTATACAAAAAATGTAGGGTAGAATCATTGCTAAATACATCAAAACCCCGACGACTAGGACTATTAGCGAAACAAAACTATCATTGTTAAAGGTAAATCTCTCAATCAACTTAACAGTCATTATAAAAACGCGCCTTAAAATTGCTTTTCCCGTTCACAGCAACACTTCAAATTGAAAAGCAAACTAATGGTGGTAATTAAAATCGACTCGTCAGCGATACGTCAACGTCTACTTTGATAATGAGCCTTCATAATAACCAAATGACAATTACGAGACGGCAGACTCATAAGTCTTCATTACATCCCGTCCAACTTAGCTAAACTTTTGATGAGGTATCGAACAAGCTTAAGGATTCTTTGCGAAACCCTCTTAGAGTTTTTGCTTCGTATGTTAAATTTATTGCAACCTCTCATCCGAGTTCTATTTTTAAATTTAAGATTGAAGCGAAGAATATTTTATATAAATTGTTTTTAAAATATTACGTTCTATTACTTACAGGAAATTAAATTTACGATATTTATTACAGCAGATTTCTATGACAAATATTTTTAATTCTTGTAATAACTTCAAAATGAACGATTAACATTTTTATCAGTTGTTTTTATGACTCTAACATTTTATTTGTGTTTTATTTTCTTGCCCTGCTGCCTGCACGGTTTGTGCATCAGTCATCATACATTGTTACAACACGACAATAATATATTAATACTTATTATACATCTAGTTGGCGCCATTAATTACCACAATATTACGAATAACAGTAGAATTTTCTAGAATTTTTATCGCCTCATTTTCATATTACGTTATTTATATTACATTCAGCATAGATTCCACTACTTAGTACTTGTATATTATTTAAAACACGTCTTTATAGTTCAGCCATTTTGTTCATTTGTATTATTATTTATTATTAACAAAATTGTATGTCGAAGCAATGGTACTGTCAGCTGCCATTGTCAATATGTCACAGAGCATGTAAATTAATAAATCATATAAGTTAAAGCCATTTCGACATATAATATTTATAGTATTTGTTTTTACATATCTATGTATAGAAACGCATTATCAATAAAATAATTTTCTTTCAAACTGTTAATCTGTAAAATATCACAACTGAACGCTAAGTTTTATTTCTAATAAAAGTATAAATTAGGCGTTATCATGTAATTCAAACCTTTCATAAAGTTCTGCTAAAATCTCATCAAACACGCATCAGTAATCACCCATCCGTCATTATCATATTGAAAATGGCTCGGATTTATCCGGATAGCTCGAAGGCGCAACGATATTGCTGTTTACCCAGACCAAATGTTTGCACGACCACCCCGCTACTTACTGGAGTTAGATCAATATTTAAATTATTTCAAACTTTGATTAATTTGCAGATATATTGTTTACAATGATGTCGTCGGGATAAAATTTTCCCGTTATTAAAATATATACAAAGTTGTTACAATTTGATGCTTTTTAAATAATAAATTTTTCTTACATAAGGTTTTGTTACGGGCCTGTCACGGCGTAGCACGGCTGCATGTTTATTTTATATGTAATGAAAAATATATATGACCTTTACCAACTTAGGGATAACGTATCATTGAAGGTGAAGGAATATTTAAAATCGGTCCAGTTGTTTTTGAGCATATATATATTTTAACTATTTTTAAAATAATATAAAAAAATCGTTGTTGATGCCAAAAACATGATAGTGATTAATTATCTATTTAGTAATTTATAAGGCCTTCTTTTTACCTAAAATATTTTATTTTTATTATTGCTATAAAAGCGATACAGATTAAATCACAACACAAATTCTTTTTTCGTAAACATTCTCTTTGTTTCTAGTATAACGGCGATACAGATTAAATCACTTACAATGTCCCATAGACAAAACAGTTGCAGTAAAGTTGTGGCTATTACCCGGTTTAAGGGAGTGAATATTTTATGTATCTCGTCGCGGTACTCCCCCGGGAAGGGTTCTCTACTAAACTCTACTAACACTTAATTACCGACAAGTATCCAGGAAGATAATAGATTTTGATTAACGCGGCGTAGGCGTTCCTTATTTAGAGGATTTATTGAATTTTTTTAATCACTTTTATAACTTTTTAGGAAGTGATTTCCGTGTCTGTTTTAAGCATTTGTCTTTATGAGCAAATGGGTAAGCTTTCACAGTCCGATCTATTTTTTAGCTTAATTATAAAAATGTAAGAAAAAATATTAACATGGTTAAAATATAAACACAAAAGGAAACAAAAAAAAAACACTTGAAAAAATTATGTTTTGTTTGAGCACATAAAAAAATCCACAGCCAGGGTTCGAACCCACTTTCTCTGACACTTTTACACGATTACTACTAATTACAAAGAATTGTATACCTACAAAATTCTTACTTAGAGGATTTGGTAAACTTTTAAAATAAATTGTAGATTTTTAAGACAAAGTAGAATTATCTTTTCCTTCCTTGCTATGTGCACCAAAGACACTGTAAGGTGGAAATAATAATGACTAAAAAACATACGAGTCCATTTGTAAACCTCTCTTTAGTTTTTTTGAAATATATGAATAAGTTTCACTATTTATAACTCAATAACGGCTAAACCCATTTGGCTGCAAATTGATGGGTAGGTAGCTTAAATAGACGGACATAGGTCATAGGATCTTGTTGTCCTGTTTTCATGGGACGTGAAAAGTGATCAGTCAAAACATCAGTCTATCCGTTCATTTGTTAAAAATGTATAACCAAACGCGAGTGACAGCTAAACGAAGTCGATCGGTTGATGTGTTTATTTCGAGTTTATAGCTTATCGTGCCGATATCATTATTAACAATACCACTACCAAGACGTTCGAATCTTTTCCGACGAAGCCGCAATGCAATAAATGGTGAACTAGTGAACCAATTTTAATGAGTTTTTAAGTGAATTCTAGAATAGTTCAGATTATTTACAATTAGATGCTTTTTGTTTGTATTTTTAAGTTTGAAATTTATTTCAGATCGTAACGTCTGTCGGGTCTGCTAGTTACTGCTAAATAGCTTTATTTATATTCAATGTTCTAAATTTAAATCCTATCTTAAAATAGCAGCAGTAAATAAACTGTTAAAATAAATTGTCTAAAGGCGGAGACAAAAAGAACGTTCCCAAGAAAGAATTTAAATATTCACAACTTATCTAAAGAGATCGCATTACACAAAGGGAAACGAGAGGTAAGAAAAATGACAAAATTAAAAGCCCCAAGTAGTATCAAATTGACAATAAAACGAATGTTTAAATTCAATAAACACGCATTTATTATACCTAATATTTACATAAGTATTACTGTTATAGAACATCGAAAAATCGAGTTATGTTTTTTTAACTTATATATGTATATAAAATACCACGTTCGTATGTATACGTACGTCTATATAAATATCGATATTCCAGGCAAATCATGGAGACGGAAACGACATCCTACCTAGCAATCAGGAGTCTTCATAGGCGAATTGCGTATTGTCATTTCTGAAGCATTTCTTATTCCAGTTAAATTATTCATTATTATTTATTGTAAGCTCCGAAATATAAAATAGTCATTTGTAACCCCGCGTCTTGTATGAGGTTAACCTATTTCCGTGTATTATCATTCTCTTTTGCCTCTTAACTTACAAAACAATTACAGTGTTGATAAAGTTTGTTACTACAGTTACGATGCTATTTCGTAATGGTAACCATAGTAAAAAATTACCGTATTAACTTGAGTCCACGCTTTATAACGCCGTTATAGTTATGCTGAGGATTCGTATTTTGTGTAAGCAAGAAATTTAAAAAAAGAGCTAGAGTCCATACGTAATAAAGACTCCCTTTTTCATTAAGTCCTTGGTAAACAGCCACTCGAACACCCTTATTTATATGAAAGTGAACAATATTGATTCGTCAAGTCTTAAAAGTCACTGAACTGTAGTCATATATTATATTAAAATTATATATTTTGTGCAGCTTTTATGCAATAAAATATAAGTATACATATAATTGTGATTTATTTAGTAGCTTCGTTCTCTAGCTTCCAAACAATTTATTACTTACCCAAAAGGTCAATCTCAAAAAATCCTGGGCAAACGCGGTAATTCGTCACGGGTCCCCACTACCATTTATTTCTATAGAAAACTACATTGGACGCTTTTAAAGCACTTTCGATAACATCAAAACTACATTAGTGCAGTATTTTATACGGTTTTACCTGTTAATATGAATCATGACAAATAACATTGGATTTTTATAATTATTATTCGAGGCCATTATTGCTACAGTTAGGCAACTGATTAGTTGATATCACAATAGCTTTTTGTATTGTAGTACAAACAAATCTTTTGTACACAAAAATCTCCAAAACTATTTAATAATAGGGGGGGGGGGGGGGGGGGGGGGGGGGGGGGCGGGCCCCCGGGGGGGGGGGGGGCCCCCCCCCCCCCCCCCCTTTTTTTGGGGGGGGGTGGTGGGGGGGGGGGGGGGGGGGGGGGGGCGCGGGGGGGGGGGGGGGGGGGGGGGCCCCCCCCCAAAAAAAAAAAAGGGGGGGAGGGGGGGGGGGGGGGGGGGGGGGGCCCCCCCCCCCCGCGGCGGGGGGGGGGGGGGGGGGGGGGGGGGGGGGGGGGGGGGGGGGGGGGGGGGGGAAAAAAAAACGGGGGGGGGGGGGTGGGCCCCCCCGGGGGGGGGGGGGGGGCCCCCCCCCCCCCCCCCCCCCCCCCGGGCCCCCCCAACCGGGGGGGAAAGGGGGGGGGGGGGGGGGGGGGGGGGGGGGCCCCCCCCCCACCCCCCCCGGGGGGGGCCGCGGGCCGCGGTATAAGTGAAAAAACTGTTTTAATTCACTTGAAGCAAATTGGGAAGATTAAAAAAGCTTGAAAGATGGGTACCTCACGAATTGACTGAAGCAAACCGGCAAACGCGCGTCGACTGCTGCGTTACATTACTGAACCGGCACAATAATGAAGGTATTTTGAACCGAATCATTACCTGTGATGAAAAATAGATTCTTTACGATAATCGGAAGCGCTCAGCGCAATGGTTGGATCCTGGCCAGCCAGCCAAATCCTGCCCCAAGCGAAAATTAACCCCAAAAAAGTTACTTGTAAGCTTTTGGAGGACTAGTGCCGGTATTGTTCATTGCAGTTTTCTCAAATATGGCCAGACTATTACGGCTGATGTCTATTGTCAGCAATTGCAAACCATGATGGAAAAGCTAGCGGCTAAACAACCTAGGCTGGTCAATCGCTCCACGCCACTGCTACTTCACGACAACGCTAGACCACACACTGCACAACAGACGGCTACCAAATTAGAAGAGCTTCAATTGGAATGTCTAAGACATCCTCCGTACTCCCCGGACCTTGCTCCAACAGATTACCATTTTTTTCGAAATTTGGACAACTTCTTGCAAGGGAAAAAATTGGACTCTGATGGGGCAGTCCAAATCACCTTCACAGATTTTATTGATTCCCGTCCGACTGTTTTTTTTTAGTAAAGGGATCAATGAACTACCTATGAGATGGCAAAAGTGCATAGAAAACAATGGTTCATACTTTGATTAATTAAATATATTATATTTAAAAATACTCGACTTTTTGTTCCTCCCATACAAAACGCCAATTTCATATGTAAGGACCTAATATATCCACTGACATATTATGTTATATTCTAAATTATGACACGTTCACGCGCCTAGTATCCAGAAATCCGTAGAACGAACTTTACGTAAAATTGTATAGTTAATGTAATGCAACAAAACATTTTTGTATGGAAAACGCAAGTAGCGCTCCGTGAGCGTATGTGGAATTAAACGAAACCATAATATTATTACATCGTTCTAATAGAATTGGTGTAGTAAACTATAAAAATCCTATGGAACATCGATGTTTTTAACGTGTCAAAAAGGGAAATCATTGTAGCCTTATATGATGAACAATACTTGTCGAAATTATCGTACATTACTGACGTTAGCAATTTAATAATAACGATAGATAGATGATAAGGTATACTAAGGTAGGGTTACCTACAAAATCTATCCATTATTTAGTATTTTTCTCGCCGATAGCTAGGTACTCATGGCAATAAATAAAATAAGCTTTAAATATTTTTTTATTTTGAAAACAACCTTGTAATTTATAGGCCACAAAAAACATTAAGTACAAAAAGTAGCGGATCTAGAACGTACCTAAACATTTGGTTTTTAACATTAAGTAAACCATATTTGTCTCTTTCGTCAAATGCAATTATACTGTTTTAACTCTGCCCATTGCCATTGCTGAGGCCCATTGGAATATACTCTATGATAGCTAATACTAGGGATGTGACATTCTGCATAAAAAATAGATTTTTTATTAATCGATTTATTCCAAATTTTTAAATTAATTTCAAAATAAACACCCTAAATATTTTATTTTTCATGGTTTTTTTAATTAAAAATAAACAATAGAAATTATAAACACAAATTAACGTTTAAGAATAATCAAAATCGAAATTAACTTAATCTCGTTTTGATTGATTTTAAGTGCAATTTGATAAATGCTGAGTGTATACCTTTTCAGTAGCACATTGCAGTATTTTTGTTGTCTTTTTAATTGTATGTAATCTTGTGCTGCTGAATAAATTTATTTTACTTTTAAGTTATAGTGTTACATTCAAACTTGAGTTTTTTTAAAATTAACTGGTTTTATCATCCTTTCGATGTTTTACAAAAAAACATCAATGCATCGAGTATATTATCAATACATCTTCAAAGCATCAATTCAATGTATCGCATTGTAAACATCGATGTATATCGAATATCCCTAATAGTTCGAGGTCCGGGTTATAAAAGACCAGACATAATGTCGGAAGTTGGCAGATAAAAATAATCGATTATTAATCGATTATTTTAAATATTAAAATCGCGTACAAAAATCGATTTTTACTTTTAAAAAAATCGATTTTAATCGTCTTGACAAACACGTATTACGTAATAAGTTATTTAAAGCTTTTTGATAGTTGAACGTATTTTTTGTTCCTTTACATATATTTTATTTGAGCTACTATTTACTACAACTGGCTTTCGTTTATTTCCAAATAAGCTTACGAATAGGTACTCAGGTTTTCCATGTAGCAATTTGTTATCACTAATTTAAGTTGTATTTATACTGCTCGGTTTTATATGTTTGTGTTGGTAGTGAGTTCCATAGAGTATAATCTTACCTTTATAACTAAATAACGCTAAAAAAAAAAAAAAAAAAAAAAAAAAAAAAAAAAAAAAAAAAAAAAAAAAAAAAAAAAGGAAGGGGGGAAAAAAAAAAAAAAAAAAAAAAAAAAAAAAAAAAAAAAAAAAAAAAAAAAAAAAAAAAAAAAAAAAAAAAAAAAAAAAAAAAAAAAAAAAAGAAAAAAAAAAAAAAAGAGGAAAAAAAAAAAAAAGGGAAAAAAAAAGAAGGGGGGGAAAAAAAAAAAAGAGGAAAAAAAAAAAAAAAAAAAAAAAAAAAAAAAAAAAAAAAAAAAAAAAAAAAAGGGGGGGGGGAGGGGAAGGGGGGGGGGGGGGGGGGAAAAAAAAAAAAAAAAAAAAAAAAAAAAAAAAAAAAAAAAGGAAAAAAAAAAAAAAGGGGGGGGGAAGGGGGGGGGGGGGGGGGGGGGGGGGAAAAAAAAAAAAAAAAAAAAAAAAAAAAAAAAAAAAAAAAAAAAAAAAAAAAAAAAAAAAAAAAAAAAAAAAAAAAAAAAAAAAAAAAAAAAAAAAAAAAAAAAAAAAAGGGGGGAAAAAAAAGGGGGAAAAAAAGGGGGAAAAGGAGGGGGAAGGGGGTTGGAATAGGGGGGGGGGGGGGAAAGAAGGAGAAAAAAGAAAAAAAAAGGGGGGGGGGGGGGGGGGGGGGGGAAGAGGGGGGGGGGGAAAGGGGGGAAAAATTAAAAGAAAAAAAAAAAAAAAAAAAAAAAAAAAAAAAAAAAAGGGGGGGGGGGGGGGAAAGAAGGGGGGAAAGGGGAGAAGAAGGGGGGAAAAAGGGGAAAAAAAGGGGGAAGGGGGGGGGGGGAGGGGGGGGGGATGGGGGGAAAAAAGAAAAAAAAGGAAGAAAAAAAAGGGGGGGGGGGGGGAGGGGGTATGACTGCCGAATGTCAAACATGCATTTGACATATGTAGACATACTTAGCGCGATGGCCCTAATCTTAATTACTTTATGAGGTGAGTATAAAATTGTACTAAATACAGTAATCTAACGGTGCGTACAGACTATATAACATAACATGTTATACAACATTGCTATACAACATGTTTCAGATAATGTGGGCCCTGAATGTTATAAAACATGTTATAATAACATGTTATTGATATGCAGAAGCATCTACGTTTTTTTGTTTTTCTTTTGTTATTTAAAATGGTTATATAACATTGTTATTCTAATGTGTACAGTATTGTTTTATGTTATAATGTTGAATAACAAGGTTACATAATGTGGACGTGTTATAAAACACAAGTTATATAATATGTTACATAGTCTGTACGCACCCTTACAACCAAAGAAGTACTCACTTCACTTCACTTCACTTTATTTATAATGGCGACATCTGTGTAAATCACAATTCCGCCAATGTCACGTTCTAAGTCTTCACACAGTGAGGATAGATTTGATAATTTTGATAGATTGAATTTTATCTAAGCAGAGTTACCCAAAACAAAAATGACATCACAATAAATACAACACACACAGACATCTAATAATATATACAAGAGGTTAACATTTTACTACAAGGTATGGAGGGGAGAATCTTATTTATAACTTTAATTTATTAACAGAAATAAATTTCCCTAAAATTTTGACGATCGAGCTGGATGGGAGGGAAAGTAGGGAGTTAAGGTTACATGGACGAGGGAAATCTGGAGAAAGATGGTCAAATACCGAGTCATTAATTAAAGAACAGTTAAAAAATATATGGTCTGTCGAGCCCTCGTCCATACCAAAGAAGTACTCAAGACTAATGAATTTGTGAACTGCCAAACGACAAGCTTGGACTGTCAAATTTTGAATGAACCGTCAACTATAGTTGACTGTTGACACTTGACTCATGACTGTCGATGAAATTTTGATTGCGTTGACGATTCTGCAGATACGTCAAACGAATGTTTGTTTTTAATAAATAATATTTTAAGATCAATACCTATTCAAATTTCAGATAAAGTTATTGAAATAAAATGATTGCTTAGTTTGTCATGAATAATTGCGCCTCGGATTTTCTTATAAATAGCATAAAAACTTTGATCGACAACTGTCGATGTGTCAATTGGTAAGTAAACATTTTAGGTCATTACTTTCTATAAGTTTTTTATAGCAATAAAAATATAGCATATATACTTGTAACCAGGGTCAAATTAATAGTTTGCGGCCAATTATATAAATAAATGTTTCTTTTCAAATAATGATCTAACTTTGTTTGTACTTTTTTCCAGTGATCACTTAAATCAAGTACGTCATAGGTTTTCTTGTGGTCATTCAATATGTGAAGTATGTATTGAAACAAGTAATACATGTATGCTTTGCTCTCCATCATCAAATGCAACTCCAGTCATTGATAAACCACAAACAGACAGAGTGCAGCATGCTTCTGAACTATTAAATAGTTTCCAAAGCCTCTTTGATATTGATGGTACTGTTAATTATTATATAAAGCGTTAGATGTTAATATTCTAGTTATCTATTATTAGTTATATTTCTTTTTAGTTTACAGAAAGCAAAGGATTTCAGAGAAATTAAAAGTAGAAAAAGAAATATTTCCTAAATGTATTCAAGCTCCTATAAAATATTACAATAAAAGGAAAAGTTCAATATTTATTGATAAAGAAAATATAGAAACATTCCTTCCTGGTGAAAATATTTTTCCATATGAGAGAGTGAAAATGGAAAACTCAAAAACATATGTTAATCAATGGTTGAACCAAAACCAAAATAATTTTGCAAAAGATAAAAAAGCCCGGTTGCCTTTTACTGATCTAAGTATAAACTCTTGTAAATCTAAGAATTTAAATAATAAAGACAAATCAATTAGCAAGAAGAGAAAATTAAATAAAACTGTGTGTACTACCCCTACAAGTATCTATAAGCCACAGTGCAAGGAAAACAGAGGTTATGGTTTAAGAAAATGCAATAACCATGAAAGTGGCATAGAATTAGATGATGACATTTGTTTTATAAATGATTCACAAAGTGAAATACTATATAAGGATAAACTTGCCCAAATTGCTGTACTAGAGGCTGATAAAAAAAGTTATAGTTTTATGGGTGATTCTTTATATGTTAGTAAGGATACAATAAACCATATAAAACCCAACAAATCTTTAAATTTAAGAAATGAGCATATTGAAAATGTACCTATAACATCCACATTCATGTCTACCTCACCATACAAAGTTCCATTTTATAAGAAGAGCAAACTATTTGAATCATGCCAATTGTGTGCAACATACATTGATGAAAAGTTTACTAATGAAATAAAAATGAAAAATGTGACAGTTACAATTGACAATCCAAGTTTTATAACAACAATTCAGATATTTGAAGATCCAAAACATGTTCCTGAATATAAATCAATTGGAATCCAAACAGAGAAAATTGGAGTAAATCTAGACCAATCTAAACCAACAACAGATATGGATTTATTTCAAAAAAATATAAGGGATACAGGCAATGTCCCTAACCATGAACATGCAATACAAAATTCATGCCAAATAATTAATAAACCTAAGGGTATTGTTATTGAAGATTCTGATTGTGACAGTTCCGATTATGAAGCAAGTGCTAAATTGGAAGTTATGGCGGACATACACAGAGCCTGTAAATACGAGTGAGTCAATTTTTATGTAAGTTGTAGAGTTATTTGAAGGAATAAAGAACACAATCTATTATGACTATTATAGTTTGCACTTCTCTGTTATATTTAGTCCTTGTTAAGCATGGGTACCCTAGATGGGATGCCTTATAAGCAATTAGACTGCCGGTTGCACTTGTGATAGATCAATTTGTTACAGAATATTATGTTTATTATTATATTCTTTGCTAAGAATTGTCAATAAATGAAATATATTTAAGTTAGGTAGCCAGTAGGCTTCTTATCAGTCAATAAGTGTGGAGGTGTTGTGGTTTCCTGCATGGACTAATGAACATAACTCTGTTAACCAAATCTTTAACAGCTGCCCTTTTGCTGTGTCGTTCGGAATGAAATTTATCATCAGAAAAAAATTATTTGTTCCTTAAAACACTGAAGAGATCTGATTAACTATAACTAATTTTATTTTTCAGAGATTATGTTTTTAGACAATTGAATTCTTATGAATATGGTAACAGAGTTATACCTAGGGTTCGTGGGAAAACACCAGCGAGTTCAGATTCATCAGACAAAGAGAATTATAATCCAAACCGAAAAAAAAACAAAAGCTTAATTCTAAATGTAAGAAAAAGTGAAACATATCAATACTTTTAATATTTTCCTAAATTATTTGTTGTTTTTAATTTTTGTAAATAAATTGAATATTTTTTTTAATATTGTATTATTTGAGTTATTGCAGAATATGCTTAGTTACCAATTAAGACACAGAAAGTAAAACATTTTAACATAGTTTTAGGTATATAAATAATTTTTATCATATCAAAGCTGAAATGTGCCTTTTATAAAATCAATTAAAAATTCATTTTGCATTTAATTGGTAAAATAAAAAATTAAATATGTTTATAACATAAGATACAGATATCACTTATTCCACGTCATTAAATTTTAATCGGTAGACATCCCTACTAATTGGCAAAGACCGAGGGTGTAGTGTAGGCCGAGAGAAAAAGCCGGCGTAAAAAACTCAGTAGTCTTTTAAAATAGCAAATCATCATACAAAATGACTGGTAAACAACACTTATTTTAAAACAAACATCGCAAATTAATTAGAAGCAGCCTGTCTAGCACTAGTCCCAGGCCCTTTTATCAACAAGATAAAATATCCAGTGTACAACCAAAGATGTACTAAGTGCATATATGTAAAGTTCAAAAATATGGAGATACATAAGACTCCCAAATTTTTTCTTAATTCCTTGGCAATCAGTTTACGTTTTTAATACGTCCATGTTCAATAGACGGTCATGTTAAAGATCTAGAATAAAACAATGTATAGAGAGGTATCAGTTTATTGTCGTAAAATCACCACCAGCCAGATGAGCCGCCGCTTGGCCATCCGCCGCCGCCGCCGCCCCACCGCCACCGGATTTCCATCCTGAACCACCTCCGTATCCGCCTAGACTTGAGCCTCCATAGCTTCCTCCGCCAAGTTTCCATCCACCACCACCGCCGCCGCCACTTTTCCAGCCACCACCGCTTCCGCCGCTGGACCATCCTCCACCACTTTTCCAGCCGCTGCCGCCGCCAAAACCTCCGCCGTGGCCGCCTCCGAAACCACCACCTTGAAGAAAAAAATATGGTAAAGGATGAGTTAAACGATTCCAAGGAACCTTGTACCTTTACAAAAACATTAATTTTATGTTATGTACGGCCTAAATTAGAAAATGATTAATAGTTTTATCTATAAATCATTTTGTTTGGTATGATGGTGTGGTGGTGAGACCATACCGACCTACCGAGTACCAAAGGCTACGTCTCATCTTGTATTGTGATGTACATATTGAAGTCCAGAAAATAATTATATTTAATCTTATAGATCTAATATTTTTAATCTTCAAGAGCAAAGCTATTACGAAATATTAATATTATAGCGAGTGAATGGATGACCCCTCTTCGCTCTTTCGACCTTTGTCGTTTACACAAATTGAACGGGAACTTTGGTTATTATAAAATACTGATATATGAGTGCTTAGTTGTATATTAATCTTAAGAATAAAATGACATTAAGAAACAATTTTATGAACTTCCTTCTGTAGCTGTGTAATAGGTACTTTCAAACGAAAGTATGGTATAGTAGATTAGGTTAATCGCAATACGAGACTGTTTTTGTTAGGTAACAAAAATAGTGTGCAATCCTAGTGTCAAAATAATGCATCCATTCTAAATTAAATTTATTGTAACATAGATATTGCAATGCTTACCATAACCGCCGCCGCCGCCTCCGCTAGATATGATTTTGATTATCTTCACCTCTGAAAATAATTGTCATATTGAGTCATTGCCCTTTGAATACGGACCAAGAGTGCAATAATGTGAATAATTTTTGAACATGGCCAAAAATATTTTCGAAACTAGTCATAACATCAATTTGCATATAGTCGAAATTATTAAAAAGAAATATGAGTGATATTTTCAGGCACTAGGGTGTATTTTTCATTTATAATTATAACTAATTAGACTTAGCTATTGGATCATTGCTATAAAATTAATTTGTTTACAAATCGCTACTTATTCTGTAGATGGACTGGATAGATTTGAGTTAATAAACCTAGTGTAGTGAATATAAGTGCAAATGCGGACACACGAACATAGTGTCAAAGCATTATAGAAATTTGGCAAAAAAAAAAAAACCCCCCAAAAAATTTTTTTTTTTTTTTTGGGGGGGGGAAAAAAAAAAAAAAAAAAAAATTTAAAAAAAAAAAAAAAAGGGGGGGGGGGGGGGGTATATAAGGGCAGGCCCCCTTTTTTTTGGACCCCAAAAAAATTTTGGGGAGTTTTTTTGGGGGCGGGGCAAAATTTGGGGGGGTATAAAATTTTAGGGGGCCTCCGGGGGCTAACACAAAACTTGAAAAGGTATTTAATTTTTAACTGTATCTATATGGAATGTACTATTGACTTACGTCCACCGCTGCCACCATGGCCGCCACCGCCGGACCATCCACCACCACCACCTCCGCCTCCGCCGGACCATCCACCACTTCCGCCTCCGCTTGACCAGCCTCCGCTACCGCTTCCAGACCATCCTCCAAGTCCGCCACTGGACCATCCACCGCCGCCACCGCCATATCCACCGCCGCCACCGCCACCGCCGGACCATCCGCTACTGCCACCACCAATGTAGCCAGCGTGAGCTACGGCCACGAACAATAAACACACGAAGACCTGAGAAAAAAAATTAATTAAATAAAAAATTTAGCGTGAAAAGTTGTTCAGTGCTTTTAGTCCCTGCTCTATTTGTCATGCGGAATAAAAGCGCCATATTTCATTTCCTTTTACCAGTGGCCTCAACTAAGGCTATGTAAGTGATGATGCCTTTCCATTTTTTGCAACCTTTGAAATATCCTGGTACACCACGCCTTAATCTTTGAGATATAATTATTATAACCCGCCAAAGGATTTGATAAATGACTCTAACCAAAGTTAAAATTCGAATATTACCTTCATGATGATGCGATTCGGTAAGTGCATGCCGTGGTACTGTGTTTGTGTGTTATATACGGCATCTCCCACTAACGGGCGAGGGCCGTGAGACGTGAACGGAAGCTCTTCCGCGGCCGTCGTGATGCAACCCATTGTCCATGTGCGAGCAGTCGAGATCACACCATCGAAGCAATTATAGAGACTGGGCTGTTGCACTTAATATTTTTTTTCTGTGATGGTCAAAGTAATTAACGAATTGAATAACATAGATTTCGATCAAAGCTTCTTTGTTATTATGACAGTATTTTTGTTTTATCGTTTAATACTATACCTAAATTATAAACACAAGTGAACCGTTTTGGTCTAAGAGGATTTGAGATTCGTGAAAATCACCGCTGTGATCCAATAGATTATTCCTATGACAGTGTAGGAAAACATCGTGTGTGATTGCGTGCATCAGGCACCGACTTTGCTTTGAAGAAATACGTACGAAAAAAAATACAGAAATATGGTAGATTAGTAGTTAAAAAACATACTTGTGACTGGCGACGAACTGTCTAAGCGTTATTCTCCAAGGTGGCGTAATCAAAATTACTAGCTACTAAATAAGTACTTGAGCTTTGCGGTTCCATCCGCATTGATTCGTAGCACGACGTTCTATAATCTATAGCCTAAAGCTTTTCTCGGTAAATAGACTACGCAAAAACGTTTTATTCTTGTTGCTAGATATATACCACACTATTGATGCCTTCTATAAAACTGTAGTACATCACGTTGTTTTCACACCTTGGGAAATCGTAATTTCATACAGAGCCATAACTTTTGTTGAAAATAAAAAAAATTATCAGGAATAACGTACGGTTCTAATGGTGTTAAATTACATCAAAACAGTCCTTTAGTCAATGCAAACAAACAATCAAATCATTCCTCTTTATAATATTATAGATGTCAGAGGTTAATATGAAGCCGATCCACCAGTTACACCGGAACAGGAAGGTATGGTAAATAGTGTATCTCGGGTCATTTCACTAATTAGGTATACAGTTTATCGTTACGTGCTGTAAGACAATAGACAAGCGTATTATTACATAGGTTCGCCTCGTTTAAGCTAATTTACGTCAACTAAAATGACGCATGCAATGACGGCAATTTTTTGCCGAACCACCAAATGAAGACAAAAAAAACCAGTGGCGCTACAACTTTTTTAGGTTTAGGCTTCAGATTTCTGTATCTGTTTCATGATTATAGACTTTTTGGGTCTAAGACATTTTCCTCATGATGCTTTCCGTTACCGTTCGAGCGAATGTTAAATGCGCACATAGACAGAAATTCATACAGCCGGGGATCGAATCTACGACCTCAACGATGAGAGTCGCACGCTGAAGCCACTAGGCCAACGCTGCTCAAGCTGACTACACTGTCTTAAGCCCCAAGTGCTAAAGAACATATTTCTGAAAAATATATAAAATGGTTGTAGGCGTACTCGCACTGATAAAACGTATATTAATTCAAGAAATTATAAGTAAGTACATATAGGTTTAAAACGCGTCTGTCGAACCATGCCTTACAACAATCGGAAAGCCAGAGTCTTATTATAAAGTGGTGATTTTGTAATCTAACTGTTTTTTCTTTTTAAAGTTAAAGATAGTAAACATTTTATTTTTATTATATATATTTATATAACATACTATTTTCAATTTTGCAAAGTTGATGAGGCGGACTTGACAACACCTATGGCACCGGCACCTATAATTACTTATCCAATTTATGTTTAGTTAACGATTTAGGTAGTTAGAGTTAGTAAAGACAAACGTTTATTCATTTGGCAACATTAAATATATTTTACATATTAATTATGGACTTGTGAGCTATTAACTAGTGACCTTCTAGTATTTAGCCAACCACCTATTCGCAACATTAATTGCACTAATTATTTTCGGTTGTTATTCGTATTAAATGGCATAATTAAGTGTTTCATCCCGGTGTGTTTATTGCGTTTAATCGCGAAACATTGCACTAACGATTAAGTAATTGTCGGACAAATGTTACTTATGATTTATACATGCAGTGTTAAGTAGACATTTGAGAGAACGCATCTCCACTCACATTCACTTAAATGACGCTACCCATAACTTATTTATTAACATATTCCGAACTCAAAATTCTGTTACTACATTATTTGCAATACATAATATTTAATATGCAATGGTGATTGCGATTCCGAATTTCATGTTTAACTATTGTAACACGTGATCCTAAATTTGCGACATCTGCGCTATGAATATTGATAGAGCTATCCCGAATATTCAAACAAAAAACGTAAGGATCAGTATTGGATTGTACTTAAATCTACATAAAACCGGCGCTGCGCCTAACACACAGCATCAGACATAGGTTAGCCGTTAAGGTAAGGTGCCCACACCTATGAAATCAAATAATTCATTGGTAACATTGGGTTTTGAGGGAGGAGTAGAAGCGCTCGCTTACGAAGACCTGTAGGTCTTATAATATTTGGATCCTCCGCTGGAAGACGATGCTACAGTTCTCTAGGTCGCACAAGTCTTGAAAAGCATCGCAAGATTTAGTTCAGAAATGAGACTTTGACTCTCATATATCCCAAACATTTTTGACATACGGGAATGACAGCGCCTTCAAAGTCATCGAGATAGTGAAAGTGTAATTTAGCAATTGAAGACTGTTTTGGAAAAACAACCAATGTCACATGGATCTGACTTTAGAGGAAGTAAATAAAACTTAGTAAAATGGAAACAGTGAAATAGTTACTACTTTTGATATTTTATTCATTTAAAGTACATAATAATAAATGATAGTATAAACCATAAGAATTTTTATTTATATGGTATATTTAAGTCTAAAGTTTTTTTTGAGATCAGTTTCCATCAAAAGTAGACCAGGGTCCTGGATATTGGCTGTTCTTCCTGAGATTTTTTTTTAAAACCGCCATAGTCCATGAACCTTGGTTCTTTAAGCCAGATACACTATGGACCTTGGTTGTTTTTCCGGACACACTATAACTTTGGACATCAATTTCAACCAGACGTTGGTTCTTTTTGCTCATAATATAAAACCCAGATTATATGAAGAACAGAGAATACATAGAGCAAAAAAAAAAACAAATCCGAAAAATTAGGACATAGGTTGTTTTTCCAAAAAGAGTTGAGCAGTGTTGGCCTAGTGGCTTCAGAGTGCGACTCTCATTCCTGAGGTCGTAGGTTCGATCCCCGGCTGTGCACCAATAGACTATGTGCGCATTTAACATTTGCTCGAACAGTGAAGGAAAACATCGTGAGGAAACCGACATGTCTTAGACCCAAAAGACGTCGACTTGACGGCATGTGTCAGGCACTGGAGGCTGATCACCTACTTGCCTATTATAGTTAAAAATGATCATGAAACAGATTCAGAAATCTGAGGCCAAGGCCTAACGAGGTTGTAGCGCCACTGATTTATTTTATTTTTTATTGTTTTTCCAAAACAGTCTTCAATTGTAATAAGACAGACGTAGGTACTATTACAATTTGGAAAAATCCTTCCGTAAAATTATAATATATATTTTAGGTTTAGGTATGTAAAAAACATAACATCAATTTCAAATCTAGGTTATATTTATCTTTATGACTCATCACAAAGATACCAGAGAATGAAGGATGCAGGGACCTTGATGTTTACATTTGGTAGACTATAATTATGGTTATCTATGGCCGTTAACAGATTTAAATCAACGATTTAATAGAAAATTGCAGGTCATTGTTTAGCTCTGAAGTTTCCGATGACTTCGTTTTGAGTAGTGTCAAAATCTGTGTCACTTGATATTACAGAACCTAGATTAATGACAATTAGAAGTCGTATTTTGTTTCTTTCTTGTGCAAGCAGGTGAAGCTATATATGTACTTATAAATATTTTTTTTATTTCTAGAGTTTATTATTTATTTATTTAATCCACATCATCATTCTATCTTTACAGTTATTACTAATGCGATAGAACGACAATTAATTGTACCCACACCGATTAACCTACATAAAAAAATATATTTATATACCTAAATCTTATAACTAATATAGGAAGCAACTCTTGTGAACTCAGCCAGTGTACAAAGAAATAGGTCTACTTCACCAGAAATTATATTTATTATATTTGAACCCATGTAAATACGTGGTATGATCATTATTTAGTTGCGAGTTATTTTTAAATATGATTGATCTTCCAATATATGCATTATAATTAAACGATGTCAGGGGCAATTTTGTTCAAAATTAAATTGTATTGAATATTGTATTTATTTGAAAAAGATAATATCGTATGTATAGAAACAGCTTCGTTAATTATGGATTACGTTAGATTAAATAATGTATATGATTACATTGATTTTTTGCGTGTGCGCAAGAAAAGAGCATACCAATTTCTATAAGGCCGACAACGCACTTGAGAGTCTTCTGGCAATATTGGTGTCCATGGGCGGCGGTATCACTTAACATCAGGTGAGCGTCGCGCCTTTTTGACCCATGTTTTATAAAAAAAAAAATTAAGACGCCGTTGGGTTTCTACTAATACCCAGTATTAAAACGTTCTTGCGATCTTTGTAGATTACTAAATATGACCGTCCAATCTTATAAAGTGCAATAAAAAATCTGTAATTATATTTGCTCTCATCTTAGTAATAATACGCAATGTTAACAACATTGCGTATTCCTTGACCGAGGTTAACCTTAACTTTCAAAAACAAAACTATTAGAACATTAATAAAAATCGTGAATTGTGAAATACACATTATGTTATGTTAATAGAAATCTCTGAATAACTCTTATCATAATTTTTTACCGCTCTTCAGGATTAAACCTAGTCCTAGTCTGCGTTTCGACCAAATCTAATCATTGTTTCCAACCCATTTCAAAAAAAGGAAGAAATAATCAGTATGACCTGTATGTGTATTGTTGTTGTGTTTAATTGCTCGGAAAGTTGAAAGTCATATCGAGGTATTTTTTAATATTAAATTAAATCTGTTATTTCCATATACGCATTTCTCGACGAAACACAATGTCCTCGAATCTCTAATATAAATCAGAAAAATCTTTATGTTGCTCTGGTTAAGAGCGTACTCGAGCCGAATTCGGTAGTATTCGGTGAAAGAACAATATAAGCTGATGATAGAAAAAGTACAAAACGGTTCTGAAGACAACTTTACTATTAATATTGTAAATATTATTAAGCGGTCATAGTGAAGCTCACAAACTGTCCTCCGCCACCAATCACCAATTCCGCATATGATTTCGCTACTTAAGGGTTTCCTTATGTTTCTTTGCTGGATATATTTACGACTGGATGGGAAGACACGAATATAAAGTGTTTTTTTAATAGTAATACAATTAGTTAGTAGTAGATATGTATGTAGGTATTTTAATTAATAATATACAAGATATGGAAGGGAAATACAGAACAAAAAAAGGGTGCGTATACTTATATACGCGCGTAAGAAGTTATACTTCTTTGGCATTATTAAAAATAGTTTTTTTTTATATAATTGGCAAACGAGCTTGCGGGACGACCAAAAAGGGCAGTCTGCGCAGCCCATAGAATAAATAAAATAATTAATAGAATAAATAGTTTTTGATTGTATGCAAATAATTAATTACAATTAAATAATCAAAGACTGGAAAAAGAGTCATTATAGTCAATAAAGTTCAGTTTACATTTGAAAAATTAAATAAATAAATATTTATTATTATTCTCTAAAAAATAAATTTAAAATAAATTCTATTATTATTCGAATGTTGTTTTTAAATTATGTCCAATGCCGTAGCATGATTCCGTGGGCAACTTCATTCTGTTAATTTTGTGTCACGGTGCGCGCGGATCGTAAAATTTCACTCTCATCAATTTTTCATAACGCGCCTAAAGAATTATAACTTCAAAAATTTTATTTACAAAAGTTGCAGCTGCAACAACCATCTGAAGACTTCCCCTAATATAGCTCTTAATCTAATTCATCCAGTCCTCTGCAGGTGCTGTGCCGTCAATCTAATCTTCAAATGATCTGAAAACAAGAAGGGTTCCTGCTATCGCTATACGCTAGCACAGATTACTTCTTAGTACTAGATTATAACCATCCCCGAATTAAGGGCGCAGAAGGATCCATAAATAACGACAGTTTTTTATTATTTTGCAGCACCATATAAAAATTCTCACAACAAACGTTCGATTTTTAAACTTATTTGGAATGTAAGACCGTTATGAAAACACATTAGCAAACTCTTTTTATGTTTATTGTGTAATAACACCAAGTGATAAAGACAAAAATAAGACTTGAGCAGTGAGCTAGACAAGTGCTTATTTAAAAGTAATAAAACAATCGTTTCTGGGTTAAATTTAATCTCTGGTGAGAAAAATTGTTTGAATCTTTAAAGACGCCTTCTTTGAGTTACGAAAGATGCGTCACCAGACATGTCACAATTAGAGTGAGAGATGCTTGTTCCATTTATAGAATGTAATACTCATAACTGTACTTAGACTGGATTATGAATTAACTGATACCATTTAAAGAGATATCGATACATTCTTTCATAAGGGTCTTTCAATTTTCCTTAAATCGTTGGTTATCTCGGGCTAATTTCGTATGATTTGCAGGGTTCTATAACCAGCTGTACCTCTCAGAAAAATCAAAAGGAGTACGATTAGTTTCTGCTAATATTAAAGAAAATATACATAAAGATAAGCTATCAAAAATAAAAACCAAATACTTATATGCCTGAAAATTGTTTAATCTATATTAAAATCAAAGAAGAACCATAAATTAAAGCTAATTTTAAGTACTTCGTACAAAATAACTTGAACTTGCGCTTGTAATACTTCTAAAACATAGGTAGGTACCTATTATAGTGAAATGTTATTGTGTATAATCTTCGTCAATATATAGAAGCTAGCATAAATTATAAGGTTGGTTAAAGGAGCTAACAGAAACAGAAATTTGACGACACGAACTGTATTTTCATACAAATTTAGTTTTCGACTTTCTACATACACTATTAAGGCATCTTGACTAAGCCTATAGGTTCAAAAAATATTTTTGTTGGATTATTCAATTAGAAAGACACCATTCTATTCGAATAAAAATAAATCAGTGGCGCTACAACCTCTTCAGGTCTAGGCCATAGATCTGAATCTGTTTCATGCTCATTTTTAAATCTAATAGGCAAGTAGGTGATCAGCCTCCAGTGCCTGACACACGCCGTCGACTTCTTGGGTCTAAGACATGTTGGTTTCCTCACGATGTTTTCCTTCACCGTTCGAGCGATATGTTAAATGCGCACATAGAAAGAATGTCCATTGGTGCACAGGGATTAAACCTACGACCTCGGGGATGTGAGTCTGCGACTCACTGAAGCCACTAGGCCAACGCTGCTTATTCTATAGATATATATCTATTCGAATAAACGCGGGTAAATACGGAGCTAATCGTATTAATAGAGAGAATGGACCGCTCAGACAGTTACGGCTTTGGTTAATTTAAGAACTGAGGTTAAACCAATACCGTCTTCACCATAAGGGCACACGGGGCCTGTGCCCAGGGCCCCCATTATCAGGGGGCCCCGAAGGACCGACAATTTCTCTCCCACATTTATTTTCAAAACATTTTTGTCGGGCACATTACACTTTTTTCACAAATCAGTAATCAAAAAAGATATCAGAAAGTATTTACAAGGCATATCCTACGCCATTATATCGATAACTGAGCCTATTCCTACTGTACTAATTAATAAGGATATGATAGAAGACTCAACAGAAATCTCGAAAGAAACCGTTATCGTAATCGTAACCAAAAAAACCAGAGCATTCTAATATATTCTAGTATGTGATGACCTATAAATGGTCATACTTAGTAAAAAATTTTGTATAATTAGTTTTTTTTACTTTCCAAAAGGGCCCCAAATTCTTGTGTGCCCAATGGCCCCAGCCTAGTTTAAGACGGCCCTGAGGTTAAACGCTGATATGAATACATAAAACCTACTGGCAGTTTAGTATTGGCAAATAGTACTAAAACATCGCATTAGCATACTCCATAGACTGTAACTATAGACTGAATCATCGTTTATACAGAGATTTAATGATTTCTGAGAGTCACGTTACCCAACCTCGGTAAAACGCGTTTACGCAATAATCGCCGCTGGTATTTAAGTATGAATGTAGATCAAGACGCTTCAATTTAACGTCAGTACAATCTAATATATAAAATTCTCGTGTCACAATGTTCGTTCCCATACTCCTCCGAAACGGCTCGACCGATTCTTATGAAATTTTTATGCATATTCAGTAGGTCTAATAATCGGAAATTATCTATTTGTCATCCCCCCCACTCAATGTTAATTTTTAATATTTTTGCCATATTTTTTTTTTTGTTTTTTTAGATACAGCATACAAAAATACATGCAACCCTTAATTTTTACCCCTCTACGATCAACCCCTATTTTTTATTTGATAATAAAAACTTATAACTTGAACTCCGAGGTTTATATAGAGTAAAAATCATAGAAAAACGTAAAAAGTTTTCATTCCGGAAAACTGAACATTCTCTGGGGTAGTATAGCAAAATGTTCCATGTACTAAAAAGGTAGGCTAATTAAAATCACATTAAGGAGAAACGATGTTCGCGTTGGCAGCTAGTATGACTTATAATATTTATCAATACAGTCTAAAAATCAAGTCCAAAAATACTCTTATGATCTATTAAAACCCAGTGGCGCAATCGTTAGTCACGAATGTCTGTAAATTTCCTTGTTTTTATAGGCAAGTAGGTAATCACCATACTTTCGCTTTTGGGTCTTACAAGACACGCTGATTCTCTAGAATTGTCTTTCAATTTGTCTTTACCGATTTAACAAGCAGTAATTGCGCTTAGAAAATAATCCATTGGTACACAATCGAGGCCTGAACGCAGGACTCGCACTAGCTAGCAGTGTACCAACTGAAACATAACACAAAAACATGTAAAAACAGGAAGACGTAAGAGGTCATTGACATTCTGTTACGATAGACATAATATTATTTATCTGTCTTGATACGTCGAATATTTTGTAATAATTCGCGCTTTTTATTCTAAACTAACACCTTTGACTTTAATGTTATTTGATTAATAAGATAATTATACTATTTGATCAATGAAGCATGCAAATATCTTTTGTTTATTTATTATTTATAAAAAACAATTCTGTCTTAACACGTGACCCTAAATTGACAAGAATGCACAACAAATAAATAAAATTTACACACGAAACAAACAAAATTACATAGTTTAAATAAAAAATACAAAAAATTAACTAAAGACTATAGGCACTAACAACTCTGTTCATATATCAATTATATTATCTTATACCTATTATAGTTGTAAATTGTTGGTTACTAGACTCTACCTACTGGCGATTTCAAAACAATCATTAGCAAACTGACTCATAAATTCAACTTAAATAACTTGACATTGTATATATTGTGAAAATAGATATTAATCACGGAAAATATTCTTCTTAAAATGCTCTATACGCCAGGATATAGAGTTCACCAATTTTGTATGTTTTTTTTTAAATATTATTACATGCATGAAGCGTTCAGGTCTAAGGTTTTTGATTAGTTTAATATGTCGCTAATAATGTCCTAGAATATGAAGGGAAGAATAGGAAATACGCGCAAATAACATACCTGATTAGTTAATGTAATCTTATGTGAATTTACTAATTACACACATTAATTTAAAATTATCAATTATTAATTTTTATTTCTACACATTATACTGAAGTCACAATTGAAATTTAATTAATTGTTAAAATTTATGTTTCTTGAATTTTAGCCTTGTCTAGGTGAAATATCGATACACGACGCATAAATATTAAGTGATTACCTACCCATCGTTTAGTTTCAAAGTATCAATTATGTATCCAAGTTATTTACAATCAACTTAATAATGACACTCAGTACATTGACACTGGAGGTGCGCGTCCTGAATATTTACTGCAAATGTGAGTATGCAGATTCTGTGCGTATGCGCTAGGATGCAGGTCATGGATAAACTTAGACAAATAATTAGGTATCAGATTATTCACAATATTGCAAAATACTGGATAAATAATTTAAATCTTGTCCATTAACATTGGGTACGCTGATTTAAGACCTTATTTACGTTTGCTAAAGTTTTTTTAACGTAACGAAATTTCATTTTCTTACGTTACGTTATCTTATAATATATTCATCACATAATAAATACATATATTATATTGTGTAAATGTTAACTTACAGTATCTAGACTGATTTGACGCAGAGAAAGGATTTTCGTTCCAGTTACTTAATGGTATACTAGATAGACATTAAAATAATAGCCTTACAAAATGTGAACGAAGTAACATTTCATAAGAGATTATAGCTTAGGGCCTATTTCCCCACAGCTCATGCTATAAGGAATCATGATTACTTTAAAATACATATTTATATTGGTACTAGCGTTAGGTAAACAAAAATATCCAGACCAGGCCGCGGCGTATCTTTAAATAATAAGAATAATTTATGTGATTAAAGAATTCCATTGAGGTAGTAAAGCATTGACCATCTACGCGGCAGATTAGTGAAGACGTGTGCGCATCTGTCCACTCTCTATTCACACTGTCGAAGGCTGAATGAGTCAGACCAGAGGATCGTACAGCAGCAACAGTTTAAGTTGCTTGTAGCTACAGGCACTACATTCTAGAACAGCTACCAATAAAACACAAATCTTGTTCCATTTTTTACACGCTATATATTTTCATTTTAAGTTTTTTTAAGGATGAACAGAACCCTTACTCTGTAACTTCCAATAGCGATACCGATCATAAAACCTAATGAGTTTTTGTACCCAAGGTTGCGACATCAGCGTTATGGAATTGAGAGAACTACACCAAACTTTCATACGAAAATGTCGCTGTCGCTAATGGAAGTTACCCATATCCATCGGTTAGCTCCATTCGACCGGTGCAGTGGGCCATTCTACGTGAAGAACGTCGATATCCACCAGGACCTGGAACTCCTTAATCTCCGAGCTCCAAATCGATGAAGTCGGCGTCCATACGCCGCTGCCACAAGACTAAACACCATGACCACAAACGGGTGCGCAATAGTGTCAACTATTATGCCTTCCAAGTAAAAGCTTCCCGCGCGGCAAAGCTAAGTGAAATAAGGGGGAAAAAGCTCCTTTACATGGGAAGGCGAGATTCCTTACTTTGCACTTCACACTCCTACGATCTTTCATACTTCCCTTCTGGCGATTGACCGACGCCCTTGCGCTAGTCGCAGGAAAACGCCCATACCGGCCGAACTACGCTTGCCAAAACAGCTCCAGCTCAGCTGTTAGAGCCCTTCAGGCCAACAGCAACATTCCGTTTTTTGAAAAAAAGTGGAACTTACAGTGAAAGGGATGCACCACTAGATTTTTGTATCTTTGAAATACAATATGTAACTTGTACTTTAAGAAACAATTTTTAAGCTAAAACGTAAAACTAGTCCTGACTTTACATTATCTCTTTAGTCTACATCCTGAAAACTTGCCATGTAATGCAATCGTATATTATTGAAACCGCTTGATAGTAATGCCTTTTATGAAAAATTATTAAAATTTTGATAATATACAAGATTATACTGTGACACTCGGCATATTATTAACTCTAGTGTAAAGAATTGTTTTTTTCAGTTTTACCAATAAATTATTTATCACTTATCTGCCTTTAAATGGAATGTGAAGATTAAGAAATAAAAGAACTATAAAACATTAACTATTTTATTCTACTATTTATACTAAATATAATTTATATGAATAATCTATCTCCTTTTCTTTTTCTCGGGGCGGCTACCACCCATATCGTCTAATTGTTGTTTAAGAGTTAAAAGCTCATTGTCAGGCACATAACGGATATCTTCATGTTCTATAGTGTGCTCATGAACATTTAATGTGCATCCTTCAGGTAACAGGGCACGCGATACCCGTAAAAGAGTACCGAGGGCCCAGGCAGGAACATCTACAACCTAAAAATATCCATATAAATAGTGGTAAAAATTGCAATACATTTTTTAACATCAATTTCAATAAGAAGCAGGGTAATTTGCAGCTTTATCACTAACAAATGATTTCTTCCAGGCAATGATTTACTATATTAAGAATGTTTAGCACATATTGAAACACCAAATAAAAAATTACAATAATAAATATCATACAAAGAGAACTATATTAATATCAATAGTATTAATGTAATACAATAAAGTAATGCAATCACAAATACCTGAACATTTCGTTCATAAATATTTAAATTGTATTCAGAGTCCACAACTGTTCCGCCTGGCTTGTAACGATGAATTTTGAACTGTTTAGCTGGTGTTGCCCAACTGCAAAGAAACGCTTAGTTTTATATCTAATAATTTAAAAAAATCTTTATATTGAGAGGTTGTTTTTAACACCCTGGGTTTAACTACTAGCAAAAAGAAAATTCATTAAGGTTCTATAGAAGTTCTTTCCATAGAAAAATCTGACTCAAAAGTAGTTAGTAATATTGAAACCATAAGACATACTTGGCATTAAAAAAAATGCACATATTGACAATTAGTAGTCCTCCTATAAGGACTTCAAAGTACAGAAATAAAGTTTTATTTTATATAAAAATACAAAAGCAAAATAAAAATAAACCAAGAATAACTTATTACTTCAACTTTTTTATTGATTGAACTAATACACACCACTCATCTACTTGTATTCCCATTACTTCTGCATATCTATGAATTTCTCTTTGACACATTTCAAGCAAGGTGTAATCGTAACCCTTTATTTGCAAATTCAGGCAGTCATATACAGGTTCATCGGGCTCCATACTCTACAATTTATAACATATTTTATTATATACAGATGAGTGCAAATTTGATATTTTACTAATGTTTATCTTAAAATTTAATAACTGAAGCAATATTAATTTCTTTGAAATTTTTAGGATGTTTGACTCTTAGGATACAATCAGAGTCGATTCTTAAGACTACTAATGATTCCTGTAGTCAAAATCTATACGTCCAGGACCAAAAATCAACAATGTATGTCAGGCAGTGCAGGTTGATCATCCACGGACTTGCGTATATATATATCACCTACGAGAGAGTATTAATATGATATAATGTCTTACAATTAAATAATCAGGTTCATATAAGTCCGTCTTTAACCGTTTCGGTTGATATTGCCCAACACATGCTCCGAATTGTAAATTTGTTTTGAGTTTGACTAGGTTATTATTAACAGCACAAGCCTGAAACAAAATGTCAATGTTAAGTTTATAAAACAGATTTCATTACATTTTTATATTATTAATGTGTATTATGCATTTTTGAGACAGAGAGCTTAGTACATAAAATAAATATTACATATTTGAAGATCTTCGAAGAAAACATTGTGATTGCTTGTTTTTAGTATTTAAATTTTTTATAAATTTGTTTGAGGCTCAATTAAACATCCAGTTCCAAATTGTACTGGCTATTTAGTATTTAAGGTAGGTACTAGGAAGTAAAAATTAAAATTATAGTTCAGAGATCGATCTTTTAAATATTGGATCGAGTTGAAACTGGAGACGAAGTTTTTTTTTTTTTTTTTAATGGCTCTGGCACGATTTGTGCATTAGCCAGCGTCAAGTATAAGATTTTTTTTTAATTCGTGGTTGTCTTTAGAAATTCGACCGTGTCCTCCATGTACGGTTTAGGTACTCGCCCGGTACCGCACAACCCTCCCAAAGGCCGAGAACAAATTTAAATTAAATTAAAACTTGCCTTCGAACCGGGAATCGAACCCGGTACCCCTCACCTAGCTGCAAGGAGACGAAGTTATGATCGAATGTAGCTTGACATCCGTACTATCATGAACTGTCACTGTTAATTTGACTTGTAAGCTCTCAAAATTCAAATGATCTTCGTCGCTACGCTATTAAGCATGTTTATTAAACGTAAAACTTGAAGTTGAGTGATGAGTCTGCATCTGGTCAATATTCTTGGAAATTCAAAATTCTTGATTTACTTATAGGTTATAAATTTTATAGATTCGGATGTTTTTTCATCTATCTTATTAATAATAATTTGATAAGTAAAAGTTAAAAATTAAAATACTATCTGAAAAACAGCTTACAACACTATTTGCAAGATGATGCTTTCTAAGTAAGTACTAACCCAAAAAAGATGTTTCAAAGTTATTTTTGTTTATGTTTTTTTTATTTTACAGGCTAAGATTTAAACAACGTGAAATTCGTATTTTGTGTCGGTTGTTATCTGGAACACCCCCAGACCAGACAAATGACGGAAAAATACCTGAAATAAAACCTAAAAGTCAAGAAAAGCAAAATGAGTCTACCACAAAAATTCAGGAACTTTTAAAGAAAATGTTAGCAGAGCCAAAAATTTCTCAGGAAGAGTATGAAAAGAAATTTGTGGTCGCACCTGAACGCAAGAAGCGCGATACAATTGAAGTTAAAAAAGAAAATATAGGTTAGTGGTACATTAAATCTGAATATATAAAAATGAACAAAATATAGTTTTATATCTCAAAATACTGAAAAGCTCAGTATATTCATTCATACACAATGTAACTGCCTAGATAGTCTGTCATATTTTATACTTACTTTTTTAAACATATTTTTTAATATTCTTAATGTCCATTTACAGAAGAAAGCTTAACAAAAGCAGCTACTGATGTAGCTGAGGCAATTGGCGGTGATGTTAAACAAACTGAGGCAGAATTATTGTCTCGAGTACTTGGAAAAATTAATCAGACATCAACTACACTTAGGTAAGATTAACAAAATATAATACATTTATATTTCTAGTATCTGGAAAGATCTGTTTGTCAAAATTTATGAAATTTTTCAGTGATTTGCTGGTTGGTATGAAAGTAGACAGGTCTAAGGAAACAGAAGATCAAGGTAGAAAAGAAACAAGAGGTCAGCAAGTAAGGCGCATTGCCAGTAAGAGTGCAGCACAATCAAGGCCTCGGCAGTATGAACAAAGACCACAAACTGGAAGGGAAAATAGGCCTGAGCAAAAGAGGTAATTTATTACTTTTAGTTCTATTTCCAAAATAAATTCATGTTAATTTAATATTCTAAATCAAATGATGTCTGATTATTTTTGTAGTCCTAAAATCTAATTTTAAAAAAGTGTCTTATGATTCAAGACTGAAAGGAATCAATCTTTTTGATCTTGTTTGATTATTATTTTTCTGTACAATTTTATGTGTCTGGCAATGCTTATGAGTTATGACTATATATATTGCTCCCTCATTAATACAAAGACAATTTTAAAAAGTAGAATTTTGGAAAATTACATTAATGATTTTGATTAGTTCCACATTAATAAAATGCTTGAATGAATCTTTACAGCTTGGTTCCTTGACGTCACTTTAGGAAGATTTGAAAACTAATAAAAATTTAAATAAATCCTACAAATTACAATTACTTAATCAGTCAGGATTAATTCCTTTTTCCTTGCCAAAAACAATTCCAATGCAATATAGGGATCTATTACATATATAAAAAACTACAAATTAACTACATTTATAATATATCAAATCAATACAAATTGTTCTTTAGAATTCTGGATAGCAGAACTCATCTGTTCTTCTTCCTTAAACAATAAACCTTGGTCACTTTACTAATTAGTAACTTGTAGCAGTAAGATCAGGGGAGGGGCGGCAGGGATGTAAGAGATGCACAAATATTTTTTTGAGTTACAATTTTCATTTTCCCTTATCTCTCAGTGCTAACCGGTGGACATTTCATTTAATATCTCACTTTACCAAAAATTCGAATTTGACTTTGTACTATGGGAGCGCTATGTACAAATTGATAGACAATACTTGATTTTTTAAAATTTAAGATCTCATTCATATTTTTTTTTAATTTTCATCTAAATATAAAATGTATAGGATAACCCAATGCAAACTAACTGCATAAATTAACACCTATTGTTTATGAGGTTTTCTTAGCAAAATTTTATCAACAGTTTATCACAGCCAATCAGTATCAACGTTTTTGGAGGAGAACTACTTGGTATCTTCAAGCAAGGACCCACCAACTATGGCACCAAGTTAGAAGTTTGGGACCACTTGAACCAGCGAGAGTTGACCCTTGCAACTTCACAACCACCCTCTAACTACTTTGAGAAGATGTTGCTTTGGACTGAACAGGGCAAAGTTTGGAAGTTTCCTATTAATAATGAACAAGGTAAGATAGAGACCAGCTTCAATACTATCAAGATAGCACTCAGCAGTTAATGAATTATTAGAGTACAAATTTAAAAACTGAATACAAAGTGAAAATACAAATTTTACATAGATAACATTTCTTCCCTAAAAGACACAAGGATAGCCATGCTACAATTTTATTTTATTTCAAATAGTAATTTTATGCTTAACCACTGGTGGTAGTTAGTAAAGAATAAACAGCGATGAAAGCGGAAATTGTATATTGTAGGATGATGGATGGGTTACTAAACTACAAATAGTTATGAAATTACAATTGTAAAAGTAGCAAACAAAATTTAACTTACCAACTAACAGAAAGAAATCACTGCCATTAATTTATTTCATTTATCATTACACTCTCAATGTTGTTAAAATTATTATTATTACAAATGTTTGTTACAGGTATGGAAGAAGAGGAAAATGTACATTTTTCTGAACATATATTTTTAGACAGCCATTTAGAGGGCTGGTGTCCCACACGTGGGCCAATTAGGCACTTCATGGAGTTAGTTTGTGTGGGCCTCTCCAAGAATGCCTTCTACACGGTACAGGAGAAAAAGGACCATATTTTATGGTACAAAGAGTATTTTGAATCAAAGAAAGATTTGCTAAATGAGATTGGTGTTTGGGATATTACACCAACTGAAAATACAGTGTAATTTGTGTAAATATAGGTTATTAGATAGTTCTTTTTTGTTTTATTTCACTTGATCAGTCCTGGAGCATGGAAGTTTAATTGCTTGACCTAAAATTTTCAAATTCTTAATTCACAGATATTTTTCTACCCAATGGCAACTTCAATGTTTAGAAGCCATGAAGTGATTTTTTAACTTTATGGACAATGGATGATTTGGAGACACTCTGGTATCGTGGTATTTCAAATAATTTTTATTTAAATTTCGATGATAATTGGCGAAAAACAATTGTTAACAATGTTATTTTATTATTTATCTCCAATACATTACCGATGTTTTTATAGTAGCGCCATCTAGTGACTGATGAAAAGTATGTATGTATTTATATATATATATATATATATTAATTACTTCACTAATATTTCTCAAATTCTAATATATTCGTGACGTGACTTAATTATTTAAAGTAAGAAAATTTGAAAATTCAAATTTTAAACAGCAGTAATTTGTTTCTCAACGTGTGGTAGACCCATGATAGGAAAAGATAGTTTTTATTAAACAACTACACATTACTTTAAACTTTAGAATTACCTTTGGTGCATAAAAAACAAACTTCATTTTATACAATACCCACTCTTGATATAGAATATAGATGGAGTCTTTATTACGAAATTTATCGGCCATTTTTATATAATTATATTAGATCATGTTTTATTTATGTACAAAAATAAAAGATTCTGAAAAGAAATAGCGTCTAGTCAAAAATATATTGGATATTGACATACGGGAGAAATTGGCGCTAAGTCTCGTTTCTTATCTCGCCCTAATTACTCTCGTTGTGACAACTGACATCTGTCAAAATTTTGGAATGGTTTATTTAATAATTTAACATTACTTGGACTTTAAAGTGAGTATAAACTATAAGAAAATAAAACAAATCGAGTTTTAAGGCACATTTATTGGTGGACGGGCGTAATAATAAATTTACAGTATGTACATAGTCTGAAGATATGTTGGCTAATCTATCATTTGCGCGGGAATTATTTTACAAAATTTTAGATTAACAAAGGTAACAGTAATTGTAAAATCTAATCTACAGTATATAAAACTAAAGATCAATCACAATGTGTATATTAAAATACTTATGAATTAAGTAGAAATGTTTTATAAGTCCTATTTTGCGTCCTTATTATTAAGATTAAACATATAGTTATAATTCACCTCGGAAAAAAAATCAATATTAATTAAATCAATTCACATTTATTAATCTTAATTGAATTATTACTGATAGCAACACTATCGTTATTTACTTTAAGGGGAAAGTACCCACTACCCGTGCATTGTGTATGTACTTTTAGTAGAAAAACTTCTGAGGCACAGGTAAACGTATTTTCCGGAAAGTATAATGTTTTCCATTTCGCACCGCTACGGATCCTTACTTCTGATAACCTTAATAAAGAAAAGCCCATGAGGTGGGCAAGTACAGTTGTCGTAATCATACGGCCGAGATGCGAACATCATGTACATTCTCGCTTTTAACCGCTCTCGTAATATCTCGCTGAGTTTGTACAGCCGTCATTACGTATAGTAAAAAGCCACAGATAACACCACTATAAACACTGAAAATGAACATCTTATATTCTTTAATTTAACTCGAACAAAGCTTTTCATTTTTACAATTAAAAATTTTCACTTAAAAATTATGACTTGACCCTAAATTCTATATTATAGCACTTAAGTACGCTTTAAAAATATAACAAACTAAGTTAAATGGTCAAATGCTGAATTGAGCAACAAAGAAATATAACAATCTAAATTATTGTAATATAAAAATTTCGAAAAATTAACGCGAAAACTACAAACAATTTTTTGTTGTAACGATATTTTATCAAACCCACAAACTTATATAATTTCGAGATCATATTGAGATTTATTCTTTTGATTCATAGTCTGTGCTTACCCGAAATTCTAATTTCAAATGAATTCTAAATTCAAAGCTACAAATTCCGTGTTACCATTTTGAAAAGTCCTTGTTTTGTAAACAAGTGATGAATTGAAGCGATTGCTCACTTCAACGTGTGATGTATTACTATTTACATATTATGGCACACTTCAGTACATTAGCACCATTCAACTTAAAAAATCCAAACATTGGCAGTGTTTTGCATACACAATCACAATTCTGCATTATTCTAAATAACGGAAGACAATTTAACAATGGAATACTTATGGCACCAATAACAAAACTAAATATCCTTTTTCAATGCGATACATAACACATGAAAATGGAATACACATTAACTCCCTTTTTCATAAAAACTCAATTTAATTACACTATTTTAACTAGAGTTCTGATTTCTCTTGCTTAATTGTTAGCGCTGTTATGAAAAGAGATATCTGAAGCAGCAAAGTTTTGAATAACCTTAGATTAACTAGGGAAAGATGAGTCGAGAGACAACGTCAAAAACGTGTTGAATTGTGAGATACGGAAGTCACATATCGCGGTAAGTATCGACTCTGAATCTTTCCCTAAGAAAATCACCTCGAAGTTTACACCTGACGTTCGAAGTCAGCAATTCAAAATACGTTAATTAGTGCGATTTGACAGTACGTGATTCTTGAGAATAGAACTAGTTAAAACAGTGTAATAATTTTAAAAAGGGAAGAGAAGCGTATCAAACGCCCACGCGCACGATAAATTACGAACTGAGTTTCACGAAACCAATGTATGTGTAACCCGATTGGAGTAACAACGTTCTATTCTTTTCTCTCTGGGCGATGTTCACAGTGTCGCCTTTGTGCAAACGTGCAACTGTTTGAACTGAGCAGGATATTTGAGACTTATTTAGTGGTCTGGAACTGGAATCGTCACCTGTGGCACAGGCTGAGATGAGGCGCGGCGTGCTTGTCGGCTGTCTTGCCCATATAAAGTATGCGTTTGGTGCGTGCGTTAAGTATACCACCTGAAAATGTTTTATATATATAGGAGTAATAATATATAGGAGTACTCTACGAATAGTTTTGTAGGAGTGTTGGCCGGTTTAGCAGCTCAATAGTGCGTTCAAACCCCTCGTCGGCGTCCATGCGTCGGGTTGTCTCTCTCCCTAAAATATTGCGAGGGGGCCGGTGGCTGGCCATGCGTCATACTCGTGAACGGGTACTACTTGTGGTGACTGGTCGTACTTGAATTCGTGTATGCGGTGATGTTAGTTATTTCGACTATGTGTTTGCGTGTTGTTCCCACGAGAATATAAGTGCGTGCTCCTATTTTACCATGCCTCCTGCTGATAGAGGACAAGTGTTTGTTTTTTTTAATTTATGTTATTATTATTAATTACTTAATATTTCATGTGGAACATGGTGTAATGGTTGCAGCTCTTTACAAATGTTGTGTAAAAAAAAATGGCGATTAAAAAGAGTGGCGGAGAGTTTATTGCCAGTTCCTCTCTTCCGTTCTACGCCCTTGATTTGAGAACTGGCAGTAAATGTAAAATTAGAAGCATTAATATGTATTTCTTTACTGCCGAGTCATAAGTGTATATTATGTTACCTATATGATTAAATGATTTTTTTACTTTACTTTCTTATGTGCAATTACTTGAAAGAAAAACATCGTGAGACTCTTGTCTAACACAATTTGTCTTCGTAACGACGGAAAAAAGAAAAAAAAAGAAATATGTTATCAACCACGATACAGTATTGCTAGATTATAATTCTTATGAATCAAAAATGAATTTCTTTAATGTTTTTCCGTTTTCAGAAAATAATTAATAAACTTTTGCATTTTGCTTGCCTTCTTTAGGCGTAATATCTATATTTGTATACACAAATTACTGCACTAATCGGCCCGTTATAAGTAGGATAACGGATCCTTAAAAACATCTGATATTGACGCAAAAATCTGTTCCATACATGAGCTAATCAATAAATTTGTGCATGACTCTAGATTAGTATTATAACGCAGTACTTGTATAAATAGATATACGATTACTATCTCGTGTCTATTGATAGTATTATCAACGTAAACAACAAGTGGCCTTATTTGTAAACAATCTAGCAAATAAATGAGTGCACGAGTTCAATAATTTCCATTGTCGGTGAATATTACTTTATAACAATTTAATCACTAATGAACATCTAATTGCTTTCATGTAGGTACATTAAGGACCTTCCGAAGCTAGCAATTATTTTAAACGTAAAATTTATTACGTATTGTATGTATAAAGCCCCATACCCACTTGATCAGGCATAGCAGACACAGTTTGCGTTTCATTAGCCATTTATTAATTACATATCATTTCAATAGTAGATAATTTAACACGATTTTTTGGTTTACATGCCGATATTTTCTTGGCTAATTTTCATAACGTTTACCGACTAAAAGAGTTAATGATAAAATTAAATATTAATTCATAAAACGCGCAATTTATCTCTAGTATCGCGTTCGTATATATTTAAGTCGATAATTAAAAGCCGAAGTTTTAATAACATTACGATTTATAAAGGCTTAATCAACAAATAACTTAGTTAAGTCTGTGAGTACGACCTCACAGACTATACGGTATAATGGTGAACCAATAATAGATTCTGGTTGTAAGACATGCTGCATTGAGATTGAAAAATAAACGTCCGAAGTCTGCTACACTCAATCACAGGGAAACGGGATTTTATACATGGCAAAAGCTCAATAATAATATCCAAATTATTTAAAACAAATGCAGCCAAAAGTAAAGCAGTGTTGGTCTAGTGGCTTCAGCGTGCGAATCTCATCCCTGAGATGGTGGGTTCGATTTCCGGCTGTCCATCAATGGACTTTCTGTCTATATGCGCATCTAACATTCGCTCAACGTGAAGGAAAACATCGTAGGAAACCGGCTTGCCTTAGACCCAAAAAGTCGACGGCGTGTGTCAGGCACGGGAGGCTGATCACCTACTTGCCTATTCGATTGACAAATGATGATGAAAATAAAGAAATCTGAGGCCCAGCAGAAAAAGGTTGTAGCGCCACTGATTTATTTATTATGAAACAAAAGACATACGATGCAGTGTTCAAAAAACAATAGAATTATGATATATAATTTAGCACACGAAAAGCAGTAATATCAAATAAATAGATGCAATGTTAGCGCATTCCGATTCCGATTCTATTTTTGTTACTCACTTGTGCATACACTAAATACAGCCCGGACTCCTTAATATTGAAATAGTCCGTCTTAAGTTCTATTTTATCCTCGCTGCCCTTTGATGAGATGTCCGTATCGCGCACCCATGGTCCTATGATTGCTGGAAATGGAGAATATTTATTAATAAATCGAAGAATTTTCCAGGATTTGTATCACGGTTTCGAATATTGAATGTTTTGTTTTGCTAGTCGGTGAACAAAAACAATTGGTGCAATAGACCCAAAATCCATTATCCAGTGCGGTAAATTTTAGTGTATATGAAACAATTATAATTTATATATTACTAGCAGGCCGGCCAAGCGTTGCTGTGGCTAAGGTTTTTGTTATATTACATAGTAGCAAACTATTCAAGGGAAACGGTAGGAGAACATCAGTCATGGGGACCACCATGCTTTATAGGTGGTTATGCCATTAAATTGTAGTGTATGTGAAACGTTGGTACTTTCAAGACAGCGCCATCTGTTAGAATTGTGACTGTTAAATAATAAACAAGTATTTTGCAATAAAATAATATTGCGGGTATAAATTGAGATGTAAGCTATCCTATCTTTTAAGTTGGATCAAACTACACACGGTATGCAAATTTGATTGATATCGGTTCGGTAGTTTAGGAGTCCATCGCGGACAAACAACGTGACACGTAATTTATATATATTAAGATAATAAGCAATTTAAGACATACAGTTCAATTAATACTGTTTACGTCAAGACAAAACAATATTTTATTCCTATCGCATACATATATGCCTCCAGGTCCGAACCCTATATTATATAATTTAGTGGGCGATGAAGAGCCAAAGTATAAAGTAACTACTTTATAGTACTTAAGAGACAGTAATACCAGACATCTTGTTTTTTATTCAACTCGACTTAAATCGAATTCTATTTTCAGTTCTCGTATGAGTGACAAGAGTGGGCAAACTGTATAGGAATAGGAAGAATTGTATACTTATCACAGAGATAAGGAATTTCAAGTAATTTCAACAAAATTACTTTTTTGAGGACACGCTTGCCTTGAACCGGTTTAATTTAAACTAAAAATGTATTTATTTTGTTTGTAACAATTATTATATATTAACTCAAAAACATATATGATTTAAAAAAATCTTCGATTTGAATGCTACTTACATAGGCTATGTTACACAGGAATAATTATTTTATAAATGTTCATTAGTGTATTTAAATAAATGTCTGGCCGTACGTAATCGGGACCACTAAGTATATTATACCTCGTAATTATACATGAAACAGTTAAATTAAAAAATATATTCGTACGTCGAAATTTCGGAGAACTCTTCCAGTTTCGAGCCCTAATCAGATATTATAACTATAGACTATTGTCTGGGTACGGCCTTGAGTCTGCCACACATGTATTCAGGGTCACCCTACAGGAGAAAAAAGTATGCAAATTGGTTTTGGGAGGTCAGTGAATTGGCTAGTTTTTATCCCTTACAAAGTCTCTTCTGTTATTGGAAGCATCCACGAGGAAATAGTATTGACAAGTTTTAAAAACGTGTCAATGTCCTGATTGTCGCGTACGTACGTAAATACGTTTTTAAAATGACAAATAAAGTTAATCTAATTATAGTTATCGCATAATTTATCATACAAATGTTTTGCGCGTCTATTTTTGTTTTAAATTTGACGACATTTTCAGGATTAGCTTTGAACTTGTTGAAATAATAAATAATTACGTAGCCACATTTATGATTCATAACAATTGTTTTATAAGGTAAAAAACATATTCTACGTCATGTATGATTGCGTATGCGCAATAATTTCAGCTGTATAGACTTAATAGTGTAATATAACACTACCGTCCTATGTCAATTTACTTATGCGTAAACCCATTTAACAATTTCACACACTAATTTATAACGAATGAACATTAATTTAAATGTGCTTTCGCTAGTAATTAATAAAAAACAATAATTCAAATAAAACTTCTATAACGCATTCTTGAATATTGAAGTCTTATTTCAGTGTTTATTAGCGTGAATAGAAAATTAATAATCACGTAATAAGATCACTGATAGAAGCTTCTAAGACAATGATATGGACATTGTAGGAATGGACGTAACTCCTCTAGCACCGGTTTTCGTAAGGAATAGGGCTGTATGTTAAGCAGTACACAATCATTATTTTAAAGGACACAATGGTCTTTAGAATCATGAATTTTATATGCATTGCAAACATTTGCACCTACTCTGCTAGTATAAAACAAAGTCGTTTCCTGCCGTTTTCATCAATAGACAAACATAAATAGTTCATAGCAGGCGCGGCGCGTGCCTATAGCACTTTGTACTGACAACTATACTTTGCATTCGAAGCCGGGGCGCGTCACTAGCGAAAATTAAATTGAGAGCTAAGGATCAACCCGGAAATCAATGTTTTACGAATTCAAGGGAAATAATTAAAGTTTTTAAGATGAACTTAAAAATGAGGGCATGAATCACAAGTGACTCAAAAAAGAAATTGAACGCTTTCTCTTTGTACCTTAGCGCGAATTTTACGATAGTTTAGTAAAGTTTATAAAAAGTTTCAATCGTGATTTTTTTATAGAAACGGGTAGGAGGCTCATCTGATGTTGAGTGCCAGAGGGCTCGCGAGTGCGATGACGGCCTTTTATGAATTGGTACGCTCTTTTCTTTAAGGACCCTAAGTCGAATTGGTTCGGAAATACATCAGTAGTAAGCTGGTTCCACGTAGTGGATGTGCGCGGCAAAAACTGCCTTAAAAAAGGATTAGTTGTGGAACGACGGACGTCGTGGAATTTCGTATTCTGCCTCGACGTCCGACGAGGAATCTTAGCTACAGGTATTGGGTGTATTATACTCTGGAGCACTGGAAGACACACTGGCACTTTCATTTTGTACCAAAAAATATATAGTTCCATATAAAAAGTTCGAATTTCGAGACAAAAATTGGATTTATGATGAACAATCCACAACAATTTCTGTAGACGTGAGAACAACTATTGCGGTCAGGTCAACATAGATTTGCGATTAATCATTGTGAACGAAAGATTTACACAATTAGTCATCATTATGTTTTAATTAAAAGAAAAACGCCGTATTATTTAGAAAAAAGTTATTACATAAATTTTCTGTGTACTGTGTGTAAGTTAATTTAATATTTTGTTTTTACTCTTATAATTTTACAATAAAAAGTCCCTTAATCAACGATGATTCATAAAGAAAATATCTGCTATTATAGATGAATACCATCTATAATAGCTTTATATACTGTTAAGGCCTTTAAACAAACTCGATGTTTCCACGGGAAACGAACGCGTGCGCTCTCACTTCTACGTATGATCCCAACCTGACTGAGCGGATTGCATACTAAACATTTTCAAAGACGAAGTTTCATATAAGAATGTTCAATATAAATCTAGATAGCAATAAGCTATATGTATGTTTCTTTGTATATATCAGTACTTAAGAATGTAGGTAAGTATATGATATTGAGATTGTTAATTGCTTCTTAAGTATTGTACGATTAAAGTTATAATTTTATAAGCATTTACTGCTTGCATAGAAATAATAAAGACTATATACATACATTTCCTATGAATCAACAGGTTTATTAAAATTACAATATACTAATTGTAATTTAGTCTAGTAGACACAAGTGACAGGAGTCATAAGGATTCAATATTTAATTAAGGTTTATGGTGGGATTCATTATCTCTTTCTCTATGGAGTACTTTAGCTAAAACTGTACTTTATTTTTTATTAATAAGGGGGCCTTTCAAAGTAAGATTCAATTAAATAGCTACTTTAGTAAAGAGCATTTTAAAACAATGTCTAGCCTTTTAATTAAGTCTTAATCAAGAATGAATTATAAGGGATGTGGATTGGCTTTTGAATTATTGCTCTAATTCATTAACGCATAGGAGTTATATTTGTTTAGATATTGAATAGAACTTGTCTTAATACCATGCAGTGTGCTTACACATCCTGTGGTATGTAAATCAATTATCATTTTAATTGCATATTTCTGAGATTACAATTTTCTTTGTTGTATCAGCTGTTGTGTAGCTTTATATGGTTTAATTTGATATATAACTCATATAATTGTAATAACATGCATTATTTTTGTAAATTAAATTATATACTTTACAAGCAAGACATGTGAGAAAATGTATATTTACCTTGCACCCCCAGGTTTATCTCCGGCGCATTACCATTAAATTGAACAACTAGAGTCTCTGAAATAAAATGACATTTAATTACTTTAAAATAACAATTAATACTACAAAACAATTTGGTACAATTAAAAATTAAAAGTACCTTTTTGGAAAATTGAGAGATCATAAGGACTTTTATCATGACTAGCATCTTTTTTACTTGAATCTAAAAGAACCATGTCATCCCCGAGGTTTTCTACATAATATCTCCTTGCATTTGGTGATAATTGGTCTTTTAATGAAGGTGCTTCCATTCTAGGTTCTCTTGCTTCAAAGCCTCTCATGTGTGGCCGCAATTGTGATACCAAAGGACTTTGTACAGCCTTATTTTGATTTAATATACCATCTCTTACATTTTGTATCAAAAACTGATCCTTGAGTACATCAAGTTGCTTCTTCATGGATATCATCTCATTCCAATAATAAAATGCAATGGAACAGCTGATTATGACACATAGTATACTAAGTAAAAAGTTAAATATAAATAAAAGCTTAATTTTCTTAGACGACGCTATTGACAGTGTCGTATTAATATGCACGCCAACATCTGAGGGTTTTTCTAAAAAGAAAAAAAAACAAATTATGAGACTGAAGTACATCATTTTATACTTAAAATTATTCAAAAGGAACTGAAAATCACCTGTGTTCAGATGAATGACAGTCCCCTCTTTTACTTTCGGATTTTTACCCGTGTTCAAAAAAATATTCGCCGCACCTGCCGAGTTTAGTGGGACACCTTCACAGTTAATTTTTCTTTCGCCGTCCATTATGTTTATTGTAATAAATAGTAGTACTATGATAGTACGCACATATTATTGTTTCATACAATCATTCGTGTAGGCGTCGCCGTTCCTAAACAAAGGAAGTAGAGCTTATTAAAACTTTGCACGGACATCACCGATAACCGGGAGTTGATAATAAAAAATAACACAATTACATACCAGAGATAATAAGCGCGTCGAGGATTAAATAAAATAGTTCACTAATTCAGTCCTACATTTGCAGTTTCTTACCTATATCACTAAAACTAGTCAGTCCTTAGCAAGAAAACAAACAAAAAAGTAAATAACACGGGTAAAACTTTGGATTCGTCCGTTTTGCAGCTCGCTGGCATTGGAGCGCGCGGGCGGTTTGACCGCTATTGTCGACGCGCGCCAAATTCAAACTGAGCGCGTGGTGAACGCCGAACGCGACCACTGCGATTAGCGAACTCCGGAATGTGGACCGCGCCGCACCACACCACGAAAATTTTCTGAACTGTTGAATGAATCTTCAATACTTGTCACGATAACAGTTAGAAGCAGTATGATTTTCAATCGATTCTACCACTTAAATACTATTGAAAAATCATAGACTCAGCAAATATTTAAAGCTCGATGTTATACAGTTAAATGAAAATCGAAACATTAGTCTTTGTATATACCTAAGTTGAAGTTGATTTCGTATGTTTTTGTTTATTATGGCATTAAAAGAACATGCATTTATAGTAAAACGATGATAAATACCTAGTTTCTTCGTCCGTTGTTTGTTTTGCAAAAAATAAGTTACTATAAATAAACAAATATTAAAATACCCCTAAATATTAAAATAAAATTTTATACCCATAATTAAAATACTGGGAACAAAATTAATTATGATATAATTCCGTAACTTGTACTTAATTTCCAACTATTAATGTATAATAATTAGTAAATAGCATATAACGATGGTTGTTTCTATTCATGGGAACTTTAAGTGGTCTTTAATTACCTGCGTAAAATTCTTAAAACTCGACTCTTATCTCAGGTAGCCAGGAACAATACAATTAAATAAGCATAGCAGACCTTCATGTTATTAATTCCTAAATAGGTACTTACCCGTATTGTAATTGAGCGTAATAACATTGTCATAGATAACGTTTTAGGTTTATGAGCGTAGGAAATAGGATTTATTTAAATCCAGGTATTGAAAAATATGGTCTGCGCTTTTATGGTATGCACGCCAGCTGCATCAAGAACTCGTTCGGTAAGGCATTGTCCACATCAACCAGTTAACCTACACAATCTCATTTCTCGTATTTATTCATCTATTTATCAATAATAAATATTTTCAATTTTACAATATAGAATAAACATATTTTTAAATAGGAACTTTAGCTCTAATTTTAAATTAAGTTTTTTTTTGTTTTTAGCAAATAATTGAATTAAAAAAAGAATGGTTGTAGTCTGCGTCTGTTTTATTGTTTTTTAAATTAAGGTAAAGCTTCTGTGCACACTAATAGAAGACAACCATTATTTTGGCGGCATCGAACCATAGACTTAATAGGTACGTCACACATAGTGTAACCTCAATTAAAAGAAAACTAAGGTATGATGTAATATTTTATTTTAATAATAGATAAATCATGTATTATTGATTTTACGACTATTTTATTCAGTAGCACGTGACTAGATAAAGGATGACCATTCATGTGATAAAGCGCATCGCCGCTGTTGCATAATTTAAATAATAACTAATATAATTACATAATTACTTGAATTAAAATATTGTTAACTTGTGAAAATATGGTGTATAGTTTTACCAAATGTACCCCACATTTCATATTACTTTTAGTAAACTGTAAGTGAGGTGCGCTCAAAATTTTAAAATAATTTTTTTAATGTGTTTTATAAAAAATAAAGCAAATATTTATGCCCTTATTGATAAAAAATTGCAACATTGTAATTGCACCGTTTTAACCGAATTAGTCGTCCATCACTCTCCCAAACATTTGGCAGAAAGAGACGAAAGAGTGATTTAATTAGGAGTGTAATTAGATTGATATAGTTCATTTTAATTGAGGGTACACAACTATAGATATAACAGCTCTCATCACGATATTGTATGAAGATGGTCATTTGCGTTTATGTTATGTATTTTTTTATATTAAACAGGTAAGCGGCCTTCTTCTCGGAAGAAATATTATAACAAAGGAAAATTACTAATAAATTTTACATATAAATTATGTTAACTGATGCTTCAAATAATTTATTTATGTTTAAACGCTTTTTATTATTGTGTACATATTTTACTTTTTAAGTGAGGTATTCGTAAAGTTAAACAATCGTAATATATTCATGTGGAATCGCCAGGGCATGGATAATCACTTATTGAACCAAGTTTCCTACTATCTGGGGCTTAAGACAAAATCACTAATATTCGTTTAATTATTAATGGAATGTTTGTCTCAAGCCCTCTGGCCTACGAAAGCATTTGACATTAGTGACCTAAGCCACATCTGTCAAATTCAAAGTAGAGCTTAGATAAGGTAATTTTTTAACAGTGGCCTGTGGCATTGTAAATAGTTCTTTAAGGACAGTGTACAAATATAACCGATTTATTTGCGGACCAATGTGGAATGCTTAGATGGTCCAGATGTAATACGGGAATCAGATGGAGAAATCTCAGTTGTCATGCAGTAAGGGTGTTATTAATAGATTATAGACATGTGCATGTTCCGTCTGTTAAATTATTACTTAAAAGTTCATCTACGAAATGTTAGCATTACCTATGGTATTATTACGGTAACACAGGGAGTGATAAGGACAAAATCGTTTAGCCGGTGGTATAAATGTCAACGTAAAATTGTAAAAACCGTTAGATTGTAATCTATCTCGCGAGATTGTAAACTGTCGAAAAATTGTGAACTCAACGTACTGCTTACAATTTAACGTATTATTATTCGGTAGATTACAATCTATCGAAGTGAAACCGTCAAATTGTGAAACGGTACGCACCTCGCGCCCTGATTGGTTGAACGGGTTATGCCACGCGCTGATTGGTGGAACGGAGTATGCCATGGAGGCGACCATATTTGTTTGTTAATTCGTTTGTTGACGAATGTAAACAAACGGTGTTTTGGTAAATGTAAATTGATGTCGTCTTGAAAGTAACTCACAGCTTTAGGATGTTGAAAGTGAACGTGAAAAGTTATATGAAATTGTTGTGGAAGTAAAATTTATCTGTGATTGACCAAAGAAGTGCAGTTTGAATGATAATTAAGTTAGTGTTGGTCTCCAAACATAGTCTAAATTACATACATTTTCCGTGTTTTAATATTTTTTATTTGCGTGATTTTTACCTTTGTGATCTCGTATTTACAATGTCGGATATTGAGCCTGTCGATCAACAAAACTCAGAAATATTAGGTATTGTTAATAAGGAAGAATTTACCATAGAGTTACAAAACTATTACAGCGGGCATAATGAAAATAGTAAAAAATGTAATTGCAAAAAAATAAAAAGAAAGCTGAAATGTTTTTTGTAACTCCAGGTGCCACAACTCGTTAACGTGCAACAATAATGGAACATTTTTATTGGTGCAATTTACTTTCTTATTTTTTATATAATAGACAATTTTGTTATGTTTTCAAAAACGTTCATATGTTTTCGATTTGTTTTTTTTTTAATTTTGATTTTATTTTGTGATCGTTTTTTTCTAAAAGAAAATTTCATTAATTTTTCAATTTTAATTTGTGTTTGAAGAGAAAATATTGTTACGTTTCTGATTTTTTTATTTTGATATATTTTTTTTTCATCATGTGATGTCAGAATTATTGATTATCTATTAAGTAATAAATACTAATTTTTGAAGTGCATTCATTTTATTTGACCGATACCCTTGTTTCATTCCTAACTCTATGGACATATAACGGTCTACTATAAAGCCGACCAATCAGCGCGCGAGCTGCGTACCGTTTCACAATTTGACGATTTCACTTCGATAGATTATAATCTACCGAATAATAATACGTTAAATTGTAAGCAGTACGTTGAGTTCACAATCTTTCGACAGTTTATAATCTCGCGAGATTGATTACAATCTAACGGTTTTTACAATTTTACGTTAACATAAATACTTCTATGAATAGGGAAATATGTTTTCCTACGATCAAAGAGAATTCGTTAGTATTATTATTTTAAAAAATTGCGTAGTTTAAGCATTAAATAAAGAAATATTAAAGAATTATCATGAATATAATATGTAAATCATTTAAAAAGGACAAAGCTCGCCTAAGCTTTTTATAAAGGTTCACTTTAAAAAAGGCCCCAGCTGAGCTATGATAAGACAAATGAATGACATGACAATGAAAATGACAGTTCGTGTCGACAAATCTGCATACAAATTTAGTTTTCGACTTTCTACATACACTACTGTTAAGGCACTTTGACTAAACCCCCTAAGCCCACTTCACGCTCGCTACATATAAAAGTTGTAACAAGCTCTACAACTTTTATTTCGAACTCAATATATATCTCTCATCCTTCGGCAGCATTCGTAAGAAAAGTTTTCGTTTGACCGAATTTTCTCCGACTACCACGACAATGTATTTTTATCCTTAGGTTAATGTACGTAGTTGGGTCCCAAAGTTCTGTCACTAGCACATTATTTCTACATTTCCCCGGAGCAGGAGTTTATAAAAAATTATTGCATTCTATTTTAAATATTAATGTTAAAAAAAAAAAACTTTCCGTAATTTTCAGATGGAGTGGACATTGAAGTAAACCGAATAGTTTTTTTTTGGGTTGAACGGTGTTGGCACCCGCCGAGTATAATTCAATGTTGCTCAAAAATTTGAATATAACGGGGCTTAGGTTTGTGTACGGTACTATTGATAGGTACCTTGAAGTCTCAGTGTTGAGGACAAGAAAGAACTGGCTGAAGCCTTTTCCCTTCACTAAGAACACCAGCAGTAATCAAGCTAAAGATAGATCCTGACAAAATGAATTTGCAGATGGGTGCAGGTAGGACAAAGTAAAATTTTAAATGAAAATCTGGGGTGGGGGGAAACCAAAAAAAAGAGGGCGCTTTCTTTTTGCTCGTCTAAAAGCAAAAAGGCTTAAGAGATCGCGGGTGTTGTTTAAGCGGTACGCGAAAACCCGTTCCTGTGATACCTCTTTAGACGAATTTTTCGAATTAGAAATACAATAAACAGAATTATACAGTGTACGCTAGGAGTCTGAAGAAGCTGAAAATTAAGTTCCAAGGGTGCAACATGGACACATCCATCACTAATGGTTTGGTTGGGAGTGTCCTATTTGCGGGCTAACGGGGGTTATTTTTTCGAAGGGGGTCAAACCATTGACTACAGGTACCCCCTTGTCAAAGCCCAGCCCTTTACGGGACATCACTTCGTGTTCCACAGGACTCTGCGTCTGCATACAAGCCCTAAGCTGTTTGTAAACAACGGCTTAATTAGACATGAGGATTGGCCTTCCTCTCACCTTAATCCTTTGGGACCAGAAATTACAGGGCTTAGAGAGGAAGGTCTGTGATAAACCTCAAAAATTTGGAGAATCTCAAGTCATCTTTAAAAAACCAGTGACTGAAATCGACACGAATATGGTGCGTGCGATAGACGACTGGCGGACGCGAGCTTCGTGATAGAAATGATTTTTCGTTATATTTTTACCGAATTTTCTCCACTACCACACAATGTATTTTTTATGACCCCATTATTTCCATTTATGACAGAACTTTGGGTCGACTACGTATACTATGACCTTGACAAAGAACGTAACTTCCTAATGGTAAAAGACTTTTAAATCGGTTCAATGGATCCAGGGGTTAACCCCCTATCTTCAGTACCTCTTTGTAATATTAGTATAGAATATAGATGTATGACGGGTGCGATTATTTTTTATTGCATGCAGTCATAATTGCATTATTTAATACTTGGAATAATTAATTAATGTCTCGAACTATGACCACTGAATTATGGTAAAGAAATTGGAGCAGGCATATTTGTGAATCATCATGATTAGGGCTGGCAAAAACTTATAATTCTAATAATATTATTTGCAAAATTGTAGCGATATATTATATCTTAAGTATTTTCTTGATACACAGAGCTATACTTTGAGTAGCACGCATTTTATTATGAATTTAGGTAACTTTATTCACTTATGAACGTTAGAAAAGAAAACTTTAAATTTACATTTAATGCCAGATTTTAAATCTTAGACCTGGCAATATTTTTAACGATGTTGACTCGAAAACATACGGAAAAATAAGTATGTTAACAAGTTCGGAAAGTGTCACATTAGCTATTAATTTAAAATACATAGGTACGTTTATTATAATTGAAAAAAAAAAAAACATTTACTTTTGAAAATATTTTCTTTTGCCAACCCTACAGCACTGATTCATTAATGTTGAAAAACTGCAAAGCAAGCATTGATGTGGAATGATAAAAATCATAATCTTCATTGTTAAAATCTATGTGAATTTAAAGTCTGACTCATTGGACATATTTTATTATGAGCTCACTGCGACTACTTCAAATGATATAGTGAGTTGGTTACTGAGATATAATAATCATAGACCTTGATAAATATAAACACTTCACTCACAAACAGGTAAATATATAGACAATGGGCTACTGCTGAAAGCAGTTACAGACGAGGCTGTCTTTTTTTATAGAACAGGGACAGGAGGCTCACCTGATGTTAAGTGATACCGCCGCCCATGGACACTCTCAAAGCCAGAGGGCTGCCAGCCGCACAGATCGCAAGTGCGTTAATGATTATTAATGAATTATTTACTGTATTAAATACATATATCAATATAGCAAACGGGCAGGAGGCTCACCTGGTGTTAAGTGAGCTCATGGACACTCTAAATGTGTAAATAAATATTGCGAGTGCGTTGCCGGCCTTTTGGATATTGTAAATTGTATTGGAAATTGTATTCGTTTTTACAACAAACTCCCAAGCGAAATTAGAGTATTATCACTAAATAAATTCAAAGCCGAAACGTTAAATTCAAAGTTAAACGAAAATTAATCAGTAAAGCTTTTTAAAAATTTAAGGAATACTTAAATGATCCTAATTCTTGGGATTGATTTGCTCCAGTTCAAACAATTTGTATGACAATACTTGGCGATTAAAAAGAGTGGCGGAAAGTTTCTTGCCAGTTCTTCTTACCCGCTCTACGCCCTTGACTTGCGAACTGGTAGTAAATGTAAATTTACAATTAATTTATCTTGACAATTCATAAGTGTACTTGTTTACCTACATACATAAAGATATTTTGAGTTCATTATTTTGAATCCCGATTTTATATGGGAAAACAAATAATGTTAATGTAGTGTTTAATGCGTTTCTGAAGCCTGATCTGTGAATTGGAATAATAAACATCGTTCGAAAACCGGCATGAAAATCGTCGGTATATGTCCAGTACAAAAGACATGACTATAAAGAAAAAATAAACCTTCGTAGCACAGGTCAACACCCGGCCTCTTACATGTGCCATACTTTGGGCATAAATACGTATATTTTCTTAAAATAACGCAATCCAAGAAACACCCAACATATTCCGCATTTATCTCATTAGCACCTTTCATAAGGGATTCATTGAATTTCTTGAAAAACCTCTAAGTAGGTGACTTCCGTGCGCGAAACGTAAGCCAGTCTTTCAATATTCTGGCCCACTTTACCGTTATGGTCAGATCGAGGTCGTTCGAGTGACACTGTAACACAATGAAAATGAGCATAGATTCGGGGCATGTCTAACACATAATATGCTTCGTACACATTATTTTTATTAAGGTAACGGCCCTTATCGTAATGAAGCAATCTTTTTCACTTTATTTTGGTATATTCAAAATCATCTATACTAATATTATAAAGAGGAAAGGTTTTATTTTTTGTTTGTTTGAAATGAATAGGCTCCGAAACTACTGGACCGATTTCCAAAATTCGTCACCGTTGGCAAGCTACACTATTCCCGCGTGACATAGGCTATGTTTCATTTTCTAATCTAACCCAAGGTGTAAAAAAAAGTGTGTGTGTGTCAGCTACGACGCACGATTGGAGTTTACTCCTTACGAACGATAATTATTATATATATCGAATAGAAAAAAAGGGTAAATGAACGCTAAAATGATAAGAGAAACAAACATATATCTGTAATTATTCGGATTATTTATATTACTTCAATAAAGCGTATTACATAAAGTATGTTACAAAACAATATAAATAATAATAAGAATGAACAATCTTTTTAGTTTTAATTTCACTGACCATTACTATTGACAAAACTCTATGGCACGCTAGACAATCTACTTTTATTTTTTACACCTGTCAACACTGACAATGTTGTAACGTGGCTGTCAAAACGTGAATTCAAAATAGAAAAGTCTGTAATGTATTCCATCTCATTCTTTTACACGTTCAATCCTACAGATATATATGTTTGTCTCTTTCTACATAACGCCTCAACTTTTCGTGTTACACTTGATTTTACTCCTCATAAAATTTCCGTACCGGGACTTATAACTCAAATCGTTTCTTAAGGAGTAAACTCTTAACTCCAATAAACTCCAAAAACAAAAAACTTCCTTGAATTGTGTGCGCTGCGAAAACTATAAATGATAGAACAAAATGATGTATTACAATTTTTCAGGACACATCACTATCTATAAAAAATGTCGCGACAGCATGTCTCTATCTTCTATAGTTACGTCACAATAAGCGTCCTTTTATTAATTTTTTTTAATTAAAATACCACCGCTAGAAAAGGCTCTTTATTCGTACGTAGGCATTGATCCTTATCAAAATAATTACCAACGTTTCACATAAGCTACAATTTAATGGCATAACCACCAAAAAAGCATGGTGGATTGGTGTTCTCCTGCCGTTTCTCTTGAATAGTTTACTACTATGTAATATAACAAAAATCTTAGCCACAGCAACGCTTGGCCGAGTCTACTAGTATTTAATATGAAAGAGCTGAGAGAGAGAGAGAAATTGTAATGTATCGTTATAGTTTATAAAAACCATTTTATTTTATTTGCATTCACTATATTATGCATTAGAGTAGAGTTTCCCAACGTCCCAAGCCCCACATTTTTTTTAGAACAAGGGCAAACGGGCAGGAGGCTCCCCTGATGTTAAGTGATACCGCCGCCCATGGACACTCTCAATGCCAGAGGGCTCGCGAGTGCGCTGCCGGCCTTTTAAAATGCCCCATGGGGTCAATTTGACTTAGCAATCGAAATCGGCCGGATATAACAACGTGGAGATTTGAGTCTGAAGCTAACCAAATTGGAACCTTATCTCAGCAAGCATCAAGCGCAAAGATCTCACTAAATTAAAATGATAAATTAATATAGAAAAACGACACATTACGATACGTATACGATCTGCATAAATCTTTATTAGTAAGACTGTTAAATGACATGATCATTTTCTAGTAAGTTCTTACTTTTCATTTAAGTTTCTAAGGTGAACAATAAACATTTTTAATATTAAAAATTTTGTTGCCATAACAATTTTAGAAATGCTAAGGTTGGCATGGTATAAAACAGTTGAGAATCACTGCATTAGAGGATCCGTTGTTACACCGGGGTCTAAACGCTGGAAGTGAGAATAGTAGTAGTAGTTATAAATTCGACCCGAAAATAAATCTTCTAATGAAAAGCTATCGTATGCTAAAAATAATACATATGTGCAAAAATAATTAATCAAACGCGATATTGATTTCCTGAAACGGTGTGCGTGGCTTCACGCAGGTTGTTCGGGGAAAGCTTCATCATGGCATTCCACAGATGATTCGTAGCGTTGTATTATGAAATATGATCCAATTTCATCATTAATTATGCAAAAAAATACGCGTACGTACAAAGCGTTGCGTGTGTATTTTTATATAAAAAAATTCTCATTTTACAAAAATAGCGAAACAATAGCCTTTGCTCACATTCATTAATAGAATCCAATAATTTAAATAAAAAAATAAATCAGTGTCGCTACAACCTCTTTAGGTCTTGGCCTCAGATTTCTGAATCTGTTTCATCATCATTTTGAAATCTAATAGGCAAGTTGGTGATCAGCCTCCAGTGCCTGACACACCCCTTCGACTTTTTGGGTCTAAGACATGTCGGTTTCTTCACGATGTTTTCCTTCACCGTTCGAGCAAATGTTAAATGCGCATATGGAAAGAAAGTCCATTGGTGCACAGCCGGGGATAAAACCTACGACCTCAGGTATGAGAGTCGCGCTGAAGCCACTAGGACAACACTGCTCTTTAATTTAAATTAGCGCCAGGATTTTCCATCGCCTATACTACCTAAAGAAGCGGTATTAGAGGAGAAATAGATAGTGTCTATAAAGCTGCAAGAGCTGCCCAGGAAACATTATTATTAAGTAATATGTTACTGTATTAAATATATCAATATAGCAAATGGGCGGAAGCTCACCTGGTGTTAAGTCAACCCATGGACACTCTCAATGAGTAAATAAATAAATCGCGAGTGCGTTGCCGACCTTTTAAGAATTGGTACGTTCTTTTCCTAAAGGACCCTAAGTCGAATTGGTTCGAACTTAAGTTTATATATTTTTGCCTTACAACAGGTTTAAAGTACCTAACTCTAATTATATAGCGTAGTTGCATAAATAAGACACGTTTTTATGTCAATAATGCACATAGCATGATATAGAAAAAGTTTAATGAACCTATGGAATGTCGGAAACGCAGGCTTCGTCAGGTACGCCACTTGTTGAAGCACTTGTTTGTTCTAGCTAACCAAGCCGTGTACCTACTTTTATAATTGTTTGAGAAAACTTTAGCTGGTCGCTTATGGACCAACGTGCCTTTTGTAATGTTTTTGTGGTCTTTATTCTTTTAGCAAGGATATTCGTTATTAGCCTTTAAATTTAACCTGTCACGTGACATAATCAGTCGATTGATTGTTGGGACTAGAAAAGCTGTGAAACGGTCACAATTTAACTTTTCATTTAAGATTCTAATCCCTCTGAACGTGTCAAGCCTAATTGTATGGTCTCACATAGAACGACTGCGGACGTTACGACCTCAGCTTGAACCACCACTTCTCATTGATGGGAAAATCAGCTACAGGTTTAAAACAATATTCTTTCAAAATTAATTCACGAGAATAAATAGCGTCTTTATTAACGTTTATATTATTTAATAAACAATTGTAAAACGCTTACTAAACAAATATTAAAGTTTCATTCTAAATATATGAGAATAAAATATATTTGTTTTTATTCACAATCAGCCCGTATCAGTTTTAGTTTGGTTTTAATACCAATTCCTCTTGTCTTCGAGATGTTGCCTAAACGTGTCATGGCATCTTTAGCCATGCCGATTCGCCTTTTTATCTCGGGGACAGAGCTGCCGTCGTTAGAGATTTAGGATCCGAGATACATAAAAAAAATATTTATCTACTTCTTAACAATTATTCTCTACTTTATAAGACCTTCTGTCGATCCGAAGTGGTGGAGGCCTAATGACCTGTAACACAGGTACCTACTCTTTACCTTTAGCAGGCATCAGTCTCACACTAACATTTTCCCTAAATAGAAGTAAGACAATTATTTATTTATAATAGTATATAACTGTCACTTGTTTATGTACTAAGTTTTTGTGAGAAAAATGAATAAAGATTATTATTATTCTTATATTTAACTTTATTTACTACCCACCTTTACATAAGACTTCATTACACTGCTAACTTTTAATAATATTATTATTTTATCCTTTTCTTTCTTTTTTTTGCGACTAAGGCGCAAACTAGCTATGGTCTCTGGCAGAATGACCAGCGCTGTGGAACATTCTGCTCCTCAGCATAATGCTGAGCAAGGGCCAATTACAGCCACAGCACACACGCCTTGCACACATGAAACGAACCGAATGGGAAAAGGGAAAAAATATTTTTTTTATAGATCTCTCATTATATTTTTTATTTAATGTTTTTTTCTTTGATTATTGTTATTTTGTGTGTGTTTGTGTTATTATGTGTGTTTGTAATAAATGATATGTCATAAAGCGGTCAACGATACTGATGGCAGGAATGTTGCAAGTGACACATGGAAGCTTTCTGGCTCGATCTTAATTCGAAATTGATCCTACTTAGAATAAAAAATTAAAACAGAGTTTTTTTCCATTAATAAGGAGTATACTTAACAATGGGTATAAGCCAGTTTAAAAAACTGTTATCCTTATGTATGTCAAACCGTTACTGACATAGTCTTAAGAGTGAAAGCGCTTTGATAAATTATTTGACAAAACAACGGTAAATATTCTCATTTCTATAAATATAGCTTTGTTCGGTAATTGTTATGCAACATTTTTTATTTAACTTAATCTAAGTAACATAATTAAATTGTTTTGTCAGGAAGTGGGTTATGTAATATTGATACTTAAAATTTACAATAATATTTGACATATTTTAAAAAATAATTTAAAGTGTCATCTTACCAAAAAATCGGTTGTCATTTGTCAGACGTCAACTAGGCGTTATAATAATTTCCCGCCAATTCGTATTGTACCAGTTTTTTTGCTACGAGTGGGAGACTGATTTGAACTAAGCGGTTATGAATATTAGTTTTTGTCTAGGTTTATTGTCAAAGGATATCATAGTAGATATTGTATACCTTACAAATTGTACTTAAAGACTCTTCTCAGTCGTACTGAAAAAATAGGAAAGAAGCCTATGTCCAGCCATCGACGTCCGACAGGCTGAAAAAACCAAAGGAACCCTTCCCAAACTTGGTGTGGTGTCCTAGTGTCAAAGAAGTAAACCTTAAAATTTACTAATTCGTTGAAGCTGAGATTCGTTGACCATGCTGAGATATGAATATCGATGGAGTTCATTGACTTTTTGTGTACCATTGATTCAATGAAACTACGTGTATCAGGGGTTGGTAAAATGTAGTGTAAATTTTTGCGTTACGTCATTTCCTTAAGGCCATATGAAGTCAAACTTCTTCATCGGCGTTAAAATATGACGTATAGTATGTTTTTGGCTTTGAAGTTTGACAACCCTTTTCGAAGTCAACTTCTTTTTCGGCTTAAAATATGACATATAGTATGTTTTGACTTTGAAGTTTGAACGGATTACATTTTCGACTTGGAACGTTCATTGACTTTTTAGGAGTGATGAAAAAATTTACTGTGTACGAAATAGATTCTCATATTTTAAAAGTTTCCTTATTATCGCGTGTACAGATATCTGTACACGCATTTTTTTCTATTATCGCTACAGATATCTGTAGCATCTTAATAATAACTTACCATACCAAATATAGGTTATTTATTTATAAATGCTTGCCAACGCTCGGCACGCTGATACATAGATTCAAGAAACATACAATTGTTAATGTGACAAGCACTCAAAGGCAAACATAGCAAGAGATAATAAAAAGAATTTAAACAAAACAATAATATAATTTACATAAAAGCTAAACGAAAATCGGTTTTAAAGTGTGAGGGGAGCAACTATGGACATCCAAATAGACCCAATATAGTTCTTAAATTATATTTTCATCACGACATAGATGAACATACCTCTCTAGTCTCTTGTGTTGTCTATTCTCGCATTATTTACTTGTCTTCTGAAGATTATCTACAATTTATTTACTACATTCTAATAATGTTTTCAACAAAGCCTAAATACTAGCATCGGCACCCCAATGTGATGTCTTCTAAGGACGAAACCCTTAAGAGAAACAACGAACTTGCAAGTCATAAGAAAATTAAAATTTATTGGACTAAAGCTATCATTTTATGAGTGTGTATTACATTACTACATTATTTAATCTAAAACTAACGTGCCGAAACTGGAAGGCCACAGATAAAGCAAATTAGATACTGTCAATTGTTTACCAACAAATCGGTTTTGATTAATTTTTTCTTATTATTTTGTATTTGTTTCAATTAAATGGGAATATGTATGTAAAAAAACCTCAATACTAGCATTGGCATATCAACATGGTATATTCTACGGACGTTGCCCAGCCAGGAGACAACGTTAAGGAGACAACGAACTTGCAAAAAAATAATAATTAACTGATATTATAATCTTATCGGACTTAAGCAGGGTATCATAATATGCGTCTGTAATACATAGGTACATTAATTATTCTCAAATTAGTGTTTATAAACTTTCTGGCAACAGATAACGAAAATTAGATACCGTCAATTGTTTACCAACAAATAGGTTTTGATCTATTTTATATTCGTCACAATTAAATGAGAATATTTATAATTAAAATCGCAAACTAAGGTTATGTAAAGGTGATTTTAATGACATAATTGAGGACATTTCATATTTACCATTATTTTGCTACATTAATATTATCGATCTATGAAACTAGACACCGTAATATCGAGCCTTTGTTTACATTTGCTAAGATCTCCGCAGATACGTGATGATAAAACAGCCTCCTTTGTTTGTTTTGGTTCAATTTACAGTTCTTCGCCTTAGGCGGTAATTTAAGCAAGCTTCTGATAGATAGTTCTTACCAGAGACCTTAGGATAGGTTTCAAAATGAAGACTAATTATGTCTCCAGTATGTGACATATTATATTTGCTTCCAGCGTTAAGGAAACCCGGTTATATTATTAAATTTTTGCCTTAGCATTAATTCATGGTATAAAGCCTATTCCTTTATTGATCTTCTATAATGTTTTCATAGTTGTTATTTAAATATTAATCTGTAAGGAGCAGTAAAGCGCGTGATATATCACGAAATCCTTATTTTATTTTTATGTAACAACCGGAAAACGCATACGGATAGGAGGCTACTCTGATCTTAAATGATACCGCCCTCCATGGCTAGAAGACTTGTAAGTGCGTTGCCGACCTTTCAAGAATTGGTACGCTCTTTTCTTAAAGAACCCTAAGTCGAATTGGTTCGGAAATACGTCAGTGAGCACCTGGTTCCACATTATGCTGGTGCGCCGCAAAAACTGCCTTAATAAACGCTCAGTTGTGGAACGTCGCTCGTCGAGGTGATATTTGGTATTCCGCCATGACATGACGTCCGATGACGAAACTCAGTTGCAGGTGTTGATTCCAACAACACTCTCCATGGTAAATGCGGTAGAAGACGCAGAGTGAGCCCACATCTCTACGCAACGCTAAGGGATCAAGCCGCTCGTAAAGCGACTGGTTGTCGACGATTCGAATCGCTCTTTGTTAAATACGGTCAAGTGGTGCTGGTACTGGGGACACCTACACAGTTGAAACTATTATATGATACAGTTTCAATACATTCTTATCAGGCCATAAATAAGGATGATTCACGATAATGACTATCACTGTATCTTCCATGATAGCTTATTGTGGGTTCGCAAGTGGATTGGACATGACCAACTAACCTCTATATGTTTTTCGTTAAGTTAAATTATCGTGTCTGCGTTTGTCAGACGCTGTGAGACAGTAGTGTGTGTAGCATTTTTTCGTGGGATGAGGTCGTATTCATGTTTGTACTAGATTGCATATAAGTTGTACGCAATAGTACAACGTGATCGGAAAATTCACGTGGCAAGGGCTTGTTTTCGATCTAAACCAGCATGTTAAGTTAAATTTAACTATGTTTATTATTGCGTCATCAGTTTAAAATACACGGATGTGCCTTGTCAATTTTATAATATGAATTTTTTAATGTCATCAGCGAATAGAGAGCAAGAGTGAACAGTCGGGTTAAGGAGAATAAAACACGTAGACCGCCGGCGCCGATCTGCCAGCGCTTTCGGAGCTGCCGTGCGATTCTGTTAATCCGTGAGTTCACCTCGCACTAAGAACGCTCCCTTCGTCACTCACGTCATTTTTGGAATCTCATGATATTCTGTCAAGCAATTTCACATTACGTCTTGAAAAGCGGAGGGAGCTTGTAGTTTATTGTTTATCAGAATTCCAAATCGTAAAATACTGCTTCATGACACATTTATGAAGCAGTATTTTACGATTTGGCAAGAGCGCGATCGCCGTTGCGAAAACCGCTGTGAGAGTCGAGAGAGAAAAGTGAGTTACAGAATCGCAAGGCTGGTCGGCTCAGATAACAGCTGCATAAAGAAAACAGGCAGAAGCCGACCAGTCTCTCTGAGTAGCACGCAAAATGTCTTTTCTTTTATAAAATTTGTTTTTCAAATTCGAAAACAAGCGTTAAATAAATAAAAGAAGAAGAATCTTCGGAGCCTATCATCATTTATTTCAAGGCATGAAAGTGTACAAACAATGGTTCAAACGATATACAACAATGACTCCTGAAACATTTTACTACGTTTTAGATAAAGTAGAACTTCGACGATAAAACATTGGTGTAATTGGTATCAACAACTTATCCTCCCAGATAGTCTTGTTGTTACCATTCGCTAAGTACGAATTAAACCAGAAGACAGAAATCAGTGGGAAGAGACTGGAAGAAATAGTTCTACGAAATCTATTACTGTTAATGTTGTGTTGTTTTTTTCATTGATTTGTATGTGAGGTAAATGTAAATAGTTGCCGCTTAGGAGTAATCTGTAAATGGTTTTTTTTTTAAATAAAAAATAACATGTTACGGACAAATTGTTCTTGAAACAAAGTTACTAACAAATAAAATATTATTAGTTTAAAAATTAGGTGATTTTAATGTTTCATAATGGCCTACGTGTTTTTAGTCACATAGATTATTAGGCCCTTTCTCCACTACTCCGGTCCGGCGTCGGATACCGGAATGAGTCATGAGAAAAATATCGGAAGGCCGGATTGCGCTTCTCCACTATATCCGTTCCGACAATAATCGATATTTGTATATTTATCATGCAACACTTATATTAACTAAAACCCATAAACTCTATTTTATTAATAAAACGATCTAAATTCTGAATATTTTATTGCCCTGGCAAGTTTATTACTTTTTTTATATTGTCTATCTTAAAATATTATAATCTACTTAATAAATAGTTCACTAATACTATGGTATAAAAATATAAATAAATAGCAACGTAATTTGGTTTGGTCCAGGTTATCCAGATTCTTTAAATTAAAGAAATTATAAATAAACCTGTGAATAATAATTTATAACCTCTTGGATACTTGGATATACTTGGACCGATAAAACACCGCGTTCCGATCTAGCAAGTTATCGGATCGTTAAAAACCGGATGCCGGAGTAGTGGAGAAGTACGTAAGTACTGTTGTGACTTTCTAAATCGGATCGGTAATTAACGTTTGCCGGACCGGAGCAGTGGAGAAACGGCCTTAGGCGTTCATATTAGCTGATTTGTAGTTATTACGATTCTCCGAAATGTTTACCAGACATATCTTTCGATATATCGCCAGACGGCGAGGCACCAATCTCGGATAGGCAGAATTGCAAGAATTTAAAAAAATGCAACATCACCATCACATTTTGATCTAGTTTACATGACATGGTATACTAGGTATTTATTACAATAAAAACATCAACAATATAGTGTCGTGTTTGTTACCAGTTTATATAGCCAGCTTATGTATATTGTCAAAAAAGTGGTGAAAAGTGGCTGCTTAAATACATGTCTATTATTTCTTAAATTCTCTGAGACATATGCCCTCGTCCGTAGAGACATAGAGCCCAGCCGTGCGATTCTGTAACTCACTTTTCGAACTCTCACAGCGGGTTTCGTAGCGGCGGTCGCGCTCAAATCAGTCGTGAAGCAGTCATTCTATGATTTGCCATTCTAATAAGAGTTACAGAATCGCAAGGCAGTCGTCCAAGTCACCTCTGCAGACTTATTTATTTGTTTCCTTATCAGTATTCCTACAGTATACACAAAAATAAAATAAAACTGCTATTTCCAAGAGGGAATAAGCGTTAACTTCACGAATAGGGATGGAGTGCCGCACCGTCAAAGTCAGTTAAACTTTGTTACCCAAAATCATATATATGACTTCCTTTTTAAAATAAGTCGTGGTCATTTTCATTCTTCTCCTCCCATGACCTTACTGGATCTATCCTTGGCTACTTCATTAGACAATCCAACTACGGGCTTGACCTTTTATTAGTTTAAGAAGTATAATTTAGTTTAGTGTATGTCAAGTGTAATAATAATAATAATTTATTTATTACAAGAATATGGTACAAAAATGTGTAATCGTACAAGTCGTCGGAAATATCTGCGAACCTGGCTTAATGACGTCATACAAACTGGAGAGATAGCAAAAAAATTGAAGATGTAAAAATAAAAAATATTTTATTTGTGTACTTATTTTTATTGATACTCGTACCTACCCATCTTACATACAGCACTAAATAGGTAGTTTATGTAATATTTCACCAAACAGAGAAACAATAAACACTAAAATGCGATTACGAAAGCAAGAATAATACACGTGCGGTAAGTTCGCATATTCTGCCACACACAATGGCGCGCATATTTGTCTTTAAAGGAATTTTAAATTTTACATTAGTCAAATCAATTCGTCAATTCTTATATTATTTGTCGTACATACTTTATTAAATTTATATCAATTACAGTTTCTCACGCAAATAATCATTTATTGAATAGTAAACTTTCCAAAGTAATACACCAAGTCGCTTTTTAAAGACTCTAGTCGGAAGATCTTGACTAAAAACGAGGAAGACACATAAAAAGATGGGGAGATGATGTGCGAAGAGCAGCTGGCCCTATGTGGATATACGAAAAGCTAGACACCGAGAAGAGTGGAAGCTCTTAGAGGAGGCCTATGTCCAAGGACAAATAAAATAAAAATTATTTATAGCAATAAAATATTATTATTGACATAAGATTTATTAAATAAGTAAAACCGTTTATTGAGGATTGGTTTAATTATATTCTTTGCGAGTTCTTCCAAAGTTTCACACAAAGAATTTCTTGTGAAAGTTGTACCTTTTGATCACTGTTCATTCTTTAATAACTTTCGACATAGTTAGAAGGTCCTTTAAACTTCGGTCGTTTGTTAAGCTTGAACATGTTTTATGGATTTAGTTACCAAAGTTAACTGAAAATATTATTCATTCAAATAATAATCAGTAATTTAATAGTAAATAACCTATTGTTATTTAAATTATGTTCTGTGAAGACAAGGTAAGATGGTACTCCAAAAAAAATGATCTGCTATATAATATAAAAACATTGGTTTCAGTTTTTGTTTCTAGCCTGCTTTGCAATGCTGTATTTTATATCGTGAAGAAGAGTAGTCTGAAGAACGGGCAATACAAATACAAAAATCAAAATTATCTAACAACTTGCAAACATAGGGAAACAAAACCCAAAATTAATTGGAAGTGGCAAGTCAGAAATTCAAGCATTTCTTGAATTAAAAATGTCTTTTTTAATTTTTAAAACGATTCATTGAATGATACCTTACGGCACAGTATAGAATAGCGTATTAAGTATTTTAAAAACTTTTTCACAAAAAATACAAAAGCAAAACGCGCATTCATCAGCAAAAGTACTGCTGACTTATTTAAGGTTACCGAGTTTAGCAAGGAGTTCTTTTTCTATGGAGGCTTTTCGGACGAGTGGAAAAAAATCTATTTTGTCGACTACCATGTAGTTTTATACGTGTGACGTTTTACCTATCTGTTAGTATATATTCAAATCCTTTTTCAAAGTGTTCCAGTCCCAGTGAAATCCCGTTAATCTGTAGTGGGATATTTTCCAGACAAACTTCGTTAGGGTATATTGATAGATTTGTGGCGTTTGCGATGGCACGAAAAAATTGACCAATCACAATGAAACGAAACTCGCCGGTGTTTTGTCTTTTGTTTCATATTTTGCCTTCTTTCAAACAATTTCTTCACAAACCATACCAGGTATACAATAATCGTCAACCAGTTTTTATTGTTAATAACAAAGATGAAGTAAAAATAAAGTTTGTTTTAGTACGTAATATAGGTATTGCGTACACACCCAATTAGGACTTGCTATTTTGTTTTGATAAAAACGTTTAGATGTGCACGAGGCCTCAATATTAGTTCAAGGTGAAACTGATACAAATAAATGTGTGTCAAGTGTCAAATGTGCCATTTCTGGTCTGTTATTGGATATAGGTCTAGTTCGCGGTATAAATATGGTGCGATGTTGTCAAAACACACAGTCATCCTATACGGGGTAAAACGATTTTTTTTTGTGATTTTTTACTTGGACCTACTATTCTCTTTAAGAGTAAGATTCAAAGTCGCGTCTTAGTGCGAACTATACCTGTTTGTCAAAAACGTGTTTGAGAACTAAGAAGTACACAAACAATTTATATGACAAACAGTAGGGAATGGTTCAAGGTAAACGGAAAAGCCGATGCAAATGCACATAATCGAAAGAATAGGAGATAATAGAGGAGATTCCTAAAAAAAAATTTGAAGTGAACTTATGTGGACTGCTGTGCTTTGCTTCGTGAACGATCAGAAATTGAATGATTAGAATAAAATAGTCTGTGTGTTTTGAGTTTATTCGTTGCCACATTACAGATATTACCTCTTTATAACAGAGATAAGGCTATTTTTCCGGTTTAAGGTTAAGATTTATGATTCATTCTTATAAACACGTACGGACACGTTGGTCACACACTATCTTTTTTAGAGCATCTAGCTGTAGTGCCGTAGTTTGGATCCCAAGGGAAAACTTGAGGTAATCAAGAGAAATGACGTTTCTCACCTACCTGAGACTTTATAAAATGTAGCTATAAATGTAATCATACATAAGAATGTAGAATTATTTAGTTAAAAGGTCTTATTAAGGTTGAAATCAGACATCGTAGACTAGTCAAAACAAAAATAAAAATTGTTCTCAGAATTTGTACAATCTAATTAGAAAACAAAATGTATCTACGTATTTCTTAGAATACGAGAACCAATACAAGATAAGCCACGGAGAATAGAAAACAAAGTACGTTAAAATACTAATATTAATCTTATTTTATCTCATCCATTTAGATTTTATCCCATAAGACCAAAAAGGTTTTCCTAGTATCTCTTAAAAATTTATTCATAATTAAATAAGTAAAGGAACATGCAACATATCGCGATAGAAATTGGCCAAACAGAACGAATGGCTAATATGACGTATTACGTCGCGTGTCTCATTTTATAATTATATGATGTTTATTTATATCCGGTGAAAATTATAACGCCTATTAAAAACTTGAAGCAAATCTGCTGATGAATAAGATTAAAGGCGTTCAAATTGTTCGTAAAGCGTGCTCGTTTTTCTCGCTTTTAATTTGTTTAAACATGTATTATGTTTTATAAAGGAAAATACTAACAATTAACGTAATAAATGGTAACGATATATTTTTGTAAGGAATACTTTACTAAGTTTAAACAGTATGCCGTAGGTGTATTTCATCTGTACTGTATGGAAAGCGTAATATCGTGTCAATGGATACGGATAAAAAGTTTATGTGTCTAAGGGTAATTACTAACACAACATTTGCTGTCCTATAGCACTCACTCGTAATTTTTAGAAAGACCATAAATATATAGATTTTTGAAATTAGATATCCACTCTAGGATCATGTACTTAATGATATTTGCTACTTTAATACCATATTACCAGTCATTCAAAAGAAGCTAACGCAAAGCCTTATTTAGATATAATTAATAATAAAACGTAAGAAAAAATAATAATAATATAATAATAATGATAAATATATCTTATATTTTTCAATAATTCGTTAACATTTAGGTTAGAAATTAACCTAATAAAAGCTTAGATAATAATAAGCTAAGATAACCCAGTACGATATACATATATACATCTTAGCTCTTGAAGCTCTGATGTACATATGGTAGATAATAATTTCAATACTGGAATCAGTATTAGAATCGCTATATAAAATGATAATGCATACACACCCATACAGATGA
>CAJOBZ010000020.1:2630000-2835000 GCA_905332375.1 Pieris macdunnoughi
ATGGGTTTTTATTTGGGGGGGAGGGGGGGGGGGGGGGGGGGGGGGGGGGCTTCGTCGCGTTTTTGTCCTTTTTTGTGTTTTTAGGAAAATTTAATTATAATTTGGATTTTTAATTATAAAAAAAAGGGAAAATGGTTTTGATTTTTTTTTGTTTGGGGGCGGGGGCGGCGAAAAAAAAAAAAAAGAGGTTGGTTGTTGGTAATTCAGACGGGGGAAAGGGGGGGGAGCGCCACCCCCCCCACCGCACTTCTCTTTCCTCCCCCCCTTTTTTGTTTTTTTTTTTTTTAAGGGGGGGGGGTTTTTGTTTTTTTTAAGGGGGTAAATTTTTTTTTTTTTTTTTTTTTTTTTTTTTTTTATATTAGGGGGGGCGGGGGGTTCAGTTACCTTTTTTTTTTTAAAAAAATTTGGGTTGGGGGGGGGTGGGGGGCGGGGTTTTTTTGGGGGTGGGTGGGGTTGGGTGGGGGGGGGGGGGGGGGGGGGGGGGGTTTTTTTGTTTTGGTTTTTGGGGATGCGTTGGTTTTTTTTTTCTTTTGGGGGGGGGGGGGGCGGGGGGGGGGGGGGGAAGGGGTGGGGGGGAAAAGCATTTGGTAGAAGGCTTGGGGGGTTTTGTTAGCTAAGCGACGTTATGTTACTTGATTATATACGTACTAGGGTCTGAAAAGACTTGCAGCATCATTATGGTGCAGTAGGTAGACATGTCCTGCTATCTTCTATTAGTCTGTCCGACTTTTATACGAATATCTCTTTTTTTTTTTTTAGAAACGTACTAGAACTGTATAAGTTACTTAAAATATAACAAAAAATAGGTTTACGCATAAATGTTATAACAATACATTTTATTTAATTGTCCTACTATGTGCCTTATATTACAGGAAGGAGTTTAAGATATACATGAAGGATATATGTATTAAGGTAATTAAGTGTTTTTCTAGACATATTTTTTTTTCATTTTAAGTCAAGAACATTTGCTAACACAAAAATACATAAATTTATTGCGCCTTTTAAATTATTATAGCAAAGCTTGCTTTTTGTTGAAACAGATGCATTGTTTAAGTATTTATTAATTAATTGAGTTAAGAGTATTAAATAAATCAAGCAGGTAATTTGAGTTCAATCAATCAATTAAGAAGGCAACCGGCGTTGTAAAAATTTGAAATAAGGAGAAATTGCTTTAGTGCATAGCTAATAAACATCATTAAATTTACAAATAGCGATGTAAAACTGAATAAAACAAGTATATCTTGAAGTGAATGAATGACAAAAGCCAACTTTTATATTAAAATTAAACAAGGAACATAAATAGACTTAAAAAAATGTAGGAATTTGAAATCCTCTTAAGTAAGAATTCTAAAAGACTCTCATGAAATGTCTTCTTCCTTCTTTTTTGTCTTGAGTATTTTTCTAGTGGTGGAGCCAACTCCTAACGACTTCACTAGAGTTGCATACATGCTCCTCTATTAATGCATACTAATACATAATTTAAGTGTATAATTCTATAAAACCGAAAAACATAGTCAATCCCTTTTTCTTTAAAGAACCTTCAAAATTGTCCCATTTTTAACATCGAACATCATATCATATATATGTATATGTATAGCTATAAACTATCAAACATAAAAAAATATGAGACGTCCATTGATAAGTTCCTTCGGTTTTTTATTATACCGGTAAAAGTTATTGTCATTTTAATTCGCGACTTCTACACCTCATCAAATCTAATCTCAAAATAATGATAGGGACAATTATGGGCCACTGTCTCTTTAATAAACATCTCTTTGTCCTAGACGCGACAAACAGTTCCTTGTGTGGAGGCTATTCGTAGAGGAATCAGTCACCCACGTAGTCCTGGAATGCGTGGCAGTGGCTTCCCAACGAACAGATATCCTCTATGCAGTGAGGTTACTCCGTGAAGCCTGCCAAGTGCCCAGGAAACTTCTTAGCTTCTGGAAAGAGCTTACGTTAGCCAGGATTTTACGCACCACGGACCAAATAAGCGTCTAAGTGCGGAAATTGAGTCCACACTACACACACACCCATTACACTTGTCATTTAAATGTGTTAATAAACATTAATCTTGCTTAGTAAAATTAAAATTACCTACTAAATAATACGAATTTTGACGAGGTTAATTCTACCTATTGTTTACAATAAACAACACGACAATGTTTATTTAATAATATAAGAATAAGTATAAACATCTTAGGCTCAATTTTGTAATTAATTTATTAAAAACGAAGACATTAATTATTCTTCAATCAATTAAACTACAGTTCATCTCTTGCTGGTCTTAGATTACGCCTCATCAAATAGATACCATATCCATTATACAACTTAGACGCATCGGGATACACTAAACAAAACCAATAATAGTTGCAGTGGCCGCGATATCGAAATTGCAGACGTGCGCGGACGCCGCAGCCCACCTCACTTCAAACCGGTCTGCCTCGACGTATACTCGCGTCCCATCTCCGATCCAAACAGTAAGCACGTGTTCTTATCGACATCCGAAAAACATGTACCGATAATTAATCTTACGGAGTGCTATAGTCGAAAACTGCGCTTATGTCTGTCATCATGTACACACAAACAGAGAGTGATATCAAGGAATCATCAAAGAACCTAATGAGTGGTGATTTCGAGAGACAATACAAGGAAGGGATGGAGAAAAGTGGTCGGAGAAATGGATGTGTGATTTATGGTGTATCTGTGGGGGCTCTAGCCATATGGCTGCTCGTGATAACTGTGGTTCGGGAAGTGCAAATCGCCAACCTTCGGCAGGAGGTGGATCAACTTGCTGCGAGCATGATTGCGATGTCAGCGAATGTCATGTCCGTTAACCAGAAGCTGACCAACAATCGGTTGTTTAATGAGTTCAAGAATTTGGAAGACACGGTAAGTGTTTGTTTACTTTGAACAAGCAAGAATAATCAGCTGTATGAACGGCAAATTAATTATAGTAATTAAGTGTTGTTTATTACATAACATAAAGATGTTTTGATATCATCTACGCGAGCATATTTTTATCTTCACGTTAATTAAACGTGACAGAACTAAACGAATATAAAATACTACAATATGAAGATCATTTATCTTGACTAGAACTAGTATGAATTAAGATGTGTGTTGAGTTAAATAATTGATACCGACCTTGGCCAAGGTTCTCATCAACATCATTGTAGACAATTGTTCATGCCAATCTATTATCTTTATTTTAGCAGTTTAAACGTAATTCTTGGAATTCGAATTGTCTGACCCAGAGTACAGGCTCATTTTGGAAAGATTTCTTTTGGCTTGCAATAGACTGATATAGCATTTATTACTAACAAAACACACACACACACACACAGAAACACAAAAATAAAAGTATAAAAAAGAATGAAAGATAACAATTTTTTTTCTTTTAAAGAACAAGGTACGTTTTAAGTGTGTAAAGCGTGTGTGCTGTGGTTGTAATTGGCCCTGGCTCAGCATAATGCTGAGAATCAGACTGTTCCACAGAGCTGGTCATTCTGCCAGAGACCACAGCAGCTAGTTTGCGCCTCAGAGGCGTAATAATAATACTAAGTATAGTCGAAAAAAAAATATTAGTAAAAGTTAGCAGTGTAAGTATTGAAGTCTTGTGTAAAAGTATATATACTTAGTAAATAACATTAAATTAAAAATTACAAAATGATTCTAAAAGACGATTAATAATCTAAATCGCCTGCTTTACTATTACATAAACAATTTATTCAAATGAATTGTATTTACCACGTAATATATTCAAAGCCGGCTCAACGGAAATATTCCTAGAAATTTACCTGATCTCTATTTACATTCAATACTGATCCTATATTTATATAGGATTGTCTTACAGTTCGGACCTGAGCTTAAGAATTCACCAAAATTGCTTTGTCATCATTATTTAATATTTGTCTGTTACTTCCAATAACGAACCCATCTCCTATGATTTGTATGCAATTTTGTAGTCACGCCATACAAAATCTTAATAAAGCCGGGATCGCAGTTGCTATTGGGAGTTAAATATCAACTGCACATGAGGCGATAGTTTTCCACAGAAACGATTTTTAATACTGTATCTTCTGTTTGTATAATATGTACCTACATTAAAAAGAATAATACCTATATACTACGAACAACTGTCTAAATAATTGGCAATTATGCATTGATAATATGGCATGGGGCTGTCGTGTTTATTGGATGACCCGCAGGAGCGTTTTTTTTTTATAGAACAGGGGGCAAACGGGCAGGAGGATCAACCTGATGTTAAGTTATACCGCCCCGCAACCCATGGACACTCTTTATGCCTCGCGAGTGCGTTGCCGGCCTTTCAAGAATTGTTATATAAATTCCTTCCTATCTGTGTAAATAATTTTAACAATAACGTACATATTGATTTTTCTTTGGATAACAGGTCGATTATAGGTCTCCGTCATACCGTTTATTTTTATAGTCTGCCTACCACGCTTGGCAACATTTTAGGAAAGTGTTCATAATCAGAATGTTACAATTATCATGAATAAACACTGACTCATTACCCAATTCGCTGGAACCGATTTAAAACATGGAATAACGTGGTTATTTCTGAACGAAACAAAACTAATGTTGTTAAGGTTGGTGAGAGCGTGCCAAGATATGTGGGCAATTGTAAATATTTTGGCTTGAAATTTTCAAAACATTCGTTGAGTGCAAAACTACGCATGAAAGTAAGCTATACTCCCTATACTTTTAGATGGTGCATGATCTAATGTAGTAGATTCTTGTGTCAACTGAGGTTGGCGTTTTACCAGCGCCCGTTCACGCCGTCCTACAGCTGCTAATGAAGAAGTTACCATTAAAGACAACTTTACTTAAGTGTAACGCATTGCAAAATATATCTTAATTGCATAGAATACAGTCGATATTACAAAAGACATAATTGGATTGTGATTGGACCAACAGACGCGTTGCCTATTGTTACCAAAACATTCTCACGCCCGGCTTCAATGGGAGTCCAAGACGTAGTCCTTTATTAGCATTTATTCTTATCTATGGAAAGATAACAGAGTTCTGATATCTATGGTCAAACTTAAGCAACATTTGGTGAACGCTATCACGCTTGTCCACTCGTTACTTTTGCCTCACAATCCTTTTGAACTCATTGACCATAAGCAGTGTCGTCGGAAGTCCGCATATTACTAACTGGTCGTGCGAAAACCGGTTGCTTGATAGACGTAATACTTTGTGTAACTCTTATAGAATTGTATTTAATTAAAAATATAAATTGAATAAATCCAAAATGAAGCTGAACATAAACTTCTTCTTCCTATCCGGTGCACTCTTGACAGAACGGTCGTGATCGCTATAAAGTAGTGGTAATAGAAGGGGCAGATATGATGCGCTTCACGCCGTTTCGCCATCGTTGCCTATTAGAGGTCATCCTACTGCACATGAGTGAATCTCCTACGGCAGACTTGATTTGGTCAGTCCAACGCGTAGGTAACCTTCCGCGAGGTCTAGTGCCTTCCACCTTCCCCTGGACGACGTTCTATGGACTGATCACCACGCCGAGATATGTGACCGAAGAATGTAAGAATGCGAGATTGTACTGTTGAAAACAGACGCTGCTTAATACCGAGTTCTTGAAGTATCGAGACGTTTGTACGAAACTCAGTCCACGAAACCCCAAGCATTCTCCTCCAGCACCACATTTCTAGAGCGTCTATTTTCTGCTTTTCCACATCTCGCAAGTTCCACGTTTCAGCTGTGTACAGAAATATGGGGAATGTAAGTGTCTTCACGAGCCTGGTCTTCGTGGCTTTTGTTACATTCCTGTTTCTCCATATTTTTTTTGAACATAAACTAAGCTGAAACATATATGCTGTTATAATATAGAAACGAAGGCCGTTAGACACAGTATTTGTTAACTCAAAGTACGTATCAAAGTTGACTAAAAACAACGATTGTTTTGAAACCCGAAGTTAAACAATACACCAAGCACTCGCGTTTCCCATTTACGCTTGAATTAATTAAGTAAAATTAATTGAATTAACTATCAAACTTGAAAATTAATAAGATGAATAAGAAGCTTTTTTACTAATTAAATATACTAATTGATAAGTTTTCTTTCGCAAACTAATTAGGAAAAAGCTTTGTTCTATTCTTCAAAGTTTCAAAAATCGTAATAGATTGTCTTCCTGTATCTTATTTCCTATAGCATAAAAGTGTTTTATTTATATGTAAAGAAAATAGCTAAGACACATCTTAAACTAATGAACAATAAGTTATTTAGTTAAGTAATTAGTTTCTTGCAACTGAGTCGTTAACGAACTAATTAGCATAGGGAAATTACTGTCTACTTATAACATACACTTTCTATAATTAAGGTTTCTGATTATAGATTTATTTTTGATGGCGCAACAAAAAAACCTTCTAGACGGATGTAAACTTTACGTCATTGACGTAATAACGAATTACATTAGGCTTTTATTTATTTGTTATTACTTTTTTGTGAGCAGTATTGGCGTAGTGGCTTAATCGCGCGACTCTTATCCCGGCCGATCCCGGAGGCATGGAATATGACATGTTAAGTGATATGTGGACTTTAAGATAGACACACTCAATGCCAGAGTACTCGCGAGTGCACTGATCGAGGTTTTCCTCGCGATATTTTCATGGTTTCATGACACAAAAAGTCGACGGCGTGTGTCAGGGACAGCAGGCTGATCACCTTCTTGCCTATTAGATTGACAAATGATCATGAAACAGATTAAGAAACCTGAGTCCCAGACCTTAAAGATGGTAGCGTCACCGTTGTTTTTGTAAAGTTAAAGCTTGAAAAGTTTTATTATTCTCTAAGTAAAATACAGACAATATTCAACAATATGTATATTGTATTTTTAGGCCACATAATCAAAGAAAACTAGCATTTTGCTGGAGAGTGGCAGCTTTTGAATCTATAGCACGATATACATATGATGATATTATTTTTGTGGTCTATACAAAATGTGGAAAAGCTATGTGATCAAACTGAACTGAGTTTATCAAATACAAAACTGTATGCTTATGATACTGATAGTTACAAAATGGTTACACAATATTGCACTCATTACACACGTATAATTGTTTGTATTAATAATCATTATTGGAGTCTAATTCACAGATAAAGTACTTTCCATCTCTAGTATCTAAATAGCAATATTATTTTAAAAAGATATAATTTAATTTGTGATGGATAAATTCAAATTCGATCCATGCGAAGACTCGAAAAAGTTATGTAGCCCTTCATGGACATTTGTATGTCAGAATCTAATTTTAATGTCTAATCTATTGTTTCTGAATTCCTTAGTGCGTCTGTAATTGTCTTTGAATTATAATTTATGGTGGTACAAAAATAAGTGCTTTTTAATATGAAAGGTTTTTAACTTATTTATGTAAATATACAGGGTTACTACGTATAACCGATACCAATTCAGTCATTTAGCAAGTGCTGATTGCAATTTACGTAGCACAATTTTTATTAACAATGGCGGGTCTGTAGGATACAGGGTTCACTCAATAAGATTATATTAGAATCAGATCCGCCTAAAACCGCACACGAAAGTTAGTACGAAAGTTATTTGTTAGTAAGGAAAGTTTACAAATTAAATTGTATTGAAACTTGTCGCAATGAATTGGGTATTCTAAATAGGTTAGCTTTGTAAAAAAAATTATTGTATTTATAAGATTAATATTTAAATATACGACATAATATGTATTTCATATTGTTCTGGAAATACGACAAGATTATTACATATTATGTGTTCGTATAAGACCCATACCTTTAATAACAATGTATCGCCGTATTTTGTAATGAGTACAAGATACGAAATTCTTAAATAGCACTTCAAAATAGCGTTTAAGCTGCGATTAACCTTTCCTCTGGCCTTGGCTGTGTTTATATAATAAAACATATAAATTCCGAATAGCGAATGATATCTAGCGAGCATCGTCATTCGTCATAGCTTCATTCGTCGCATCAAGAATGAAAATAGACCAACGGCGAAAGTATAAGCGTCTTGGGTTTTTGGAGAGGGTCTCAGAGGCCTTTGCGTGGTAGCTTTGGACCGCCAAATTTAATAATTAATTCCAATTTTTTACGTTCATCCATATGTTTACTATTCAAAAATGTAAATATTACTATCGGAAAAAACAAAATAGGGTCACACTGGGGGGCGCGCTCACTGGGTGACTGCGCGGAGCCCCGCGAGGCGGTCATGCTGGTGTTGGATCGGGGGGCGCGGTGGTGTTGGGTTTTTGCCAACAGGTATACAGGAAATAACGTAACTTGTACAAACATAAAGAAATGCAGAGAAAAGTATAGAAACAAATCATTACAGAATTATTAACTTAACTGATTGTTCACTACACCTGAGAAACAAACATTGATAATAATAATAATTTATTTAATTTAAATTATATCCATATATAGTTTTAGTTGGTAACAAATCGGTCTTAGTTGCTATACTATGTTAAAAGACTCCTAGTGCATGGACAGCATACCAACATGTCAAGATGCGTTCTTTTTAATCAACATATTCAGGATATAATATATATTGTTATATTTTATGTATGATATATTATACCATTGGTGCTATGCACACGATGCATCAAGGACCCTTTTCCAAATTATGGCATTAAATCGTCAGTTCGGGTATAAAAGCCTATATGAAAAATAATAAATATTATGAAATGGTAAAACATAAAATATATTGGAAGTTTAAATTTTATTATCCATTAGATAAAGGAGCTAGTATATATTTTTGACGTTTGACTTACCACTAAGTCTCGTTAATCTGGTTTCTTAATCTTACCGTAAGTGGCGCCAGAAATTTATCGCGAATTGCTGTTGGTATAAGACGGTTATAAATTACTTTTAAATGATATAGTTCCCTAATAGTCCAGTCAAATTATGGCTAAAAACGGGTTAAATAAACATGAGCGAACACAGTTTGGGGATTTTGAGGATCGATAGGGGGGTGTATTCTGAGCATAAATTCCAATTTGAGGGGTTGTACTGAGGTCAGCTCAATGTCATTTCGATGGAAACGCGTTTAATTCGATATCTCGAGAATGGTTAGTGTTAGGCGAAAAATTGTAGAGACCTTTTCTTTTCCTAACTAAATTTACTAACTTTTTTATCTGAAACTTTTTTTTATAACATTAATATTTTTCAAGTTATTACTCCCGCAAGGCAAAAATTTTACTTTTTTTTCCATTTTTCGTCGTTTTGTCCCCAACCATTCAATTTTATTTAATTTGACCGATCATCGAAGTGTAGATCTTTTAATTATGAACAATTTTGTTACTAAGCTTTTTTCCGTAATGCCAATACCTTCGGAGTTATAGATTACTTTACCGAGCGAAATCCAGCGAAAATATTTATGCTCAGAATACACCCCCTATCGATCCTCAAAATCCCAAAACTGTGTTCGCTCATGTTTATTTATTTCGTAATTTGACTGGAGTATAAGGAAAAAGGAGAACGCGGGTTTATGCAACCTGTTATCGCCTCTTGCGTTGTGATGTCTTGTGTCAATCGATATAATTTATTAACTCATAATTGTAGGCAAAATTCAAGGTCACAATAAAGGAATTATTTTATTTAATAAAAATTACCCTTCTTCAGTTATGAAATCTGAAAAAGAAGAAAATTTACTACCGATGTAATTAGAATCATCATAAACTTATTTAAAGTAGCTAATAGGGCTAAAGCGTACTTATTACAATTATAATATTTATCTAAAGATAATAAAAGTCTATAGAAGAAGTTTATGTATTAAATTAAATAGGTATAATAAAGGTTTAGGATGGCATATAGCAAAATGCATAGATAAAAGGTGGACTTTAAAGACAACTATGTATATGGAAATTACCAAGGGAAAGAAAGAGAAGAGGGTGCCCTTAAAAAAAGGTGGACGGAAGATATAGAAGCGTTAGCAGGAATGGAAAGAAAGATATAAAGTGATATTTGGAAAAAGCTTTACCCGTGAAGGGGTTCCGATTTATGGTACTGAAGGAAAATAAGATAATAGGATAACAAGAAGAAAAAAATAATAACAAATCTAAACTGTACATTTTAAAGATCGGAAGTAAACAGGCTTTATTATTATTTATAACTATAATAATTAACCCCTAAAAATAATAATATTATAAAGGGTTTGTTTAATCTGTAACGTTGGGATCTGTGTTTTTGTTTCAATAAACTCCTACAAGAAACATGAAACTGATAAATTGTGTGACAAAGCGAGAGACGTCACGAACTGAGTTCATGACCTATGATTGTGATCACAGAAGGTGTCCGACTAGTCAAATGGGTTAAGGGAAGAACACACTCACTATTAGTTTTAGTAAACTGATTCTATTTGCGTTGGAGTTTTGGATAGTATAAATGTATTTTGAGAAAGCTTTCTTTGACTCGCAAAGTCTGGATAAAAGAGTCTTTAATAATAATAATGAAATGCAAGAATATGGTACAAAAATGTTATGGTGGTACAATTGAAAGTTCGCATGTTCTGCCCATACTCTGCTACACATAATGGCGTGCAAATTTGTCTCAAAAGAAATTTTACATCTTTATCTGAGCGATATAGGGCTAACTTAAAATATAATATAACTCCGTTTTTTACTTTAATGCCTTGTAACTCATATGAATCACTAAGGTGGTTTACATAACTACCACTGTTTATATAAAAATATGGATGTGTTTTGGATATACAACAAAAATTTTAATTATGAACGTTGAAATGATTTTTAACTTAAATGGTACAAAATACCGATTTTATTATTCAGAATTTAAGTATAGTAACTACACTTATACTGATAACCAACCATTTCTGCCCTTTTAGGGATTCATACCAAATCATACGCTCGTTTCCAGAAGGATCCTGGTATAGGTTTAGGAATGCATCAACATGTAGTTCCACATAGTTAAGTCATATCAAAATAAATATCTAACAAAGTATTGTCTTTTATTGACATAACCTTTACACATTTAAAGAAAAAACTTTTTAACCGGATTAAAGTTATGTATTATTATAAATTTACAATTATTTAACATAAACGTCGGATAAATTTAAAATTATGTTAAATAATTGTAAATTTATAATAATACATAACTTTTATCTGATTAAAAAGTTTTTTCTTTAAATATATAACAATATCATAATGTCATTCGACATTCAATGAAAAATAATATTTAAATATACCTAATACATTATAAGTATAGTTAAAATGATACTTAGATTTTACGTTAAATAGTTTGTCTGTTCAAGCCCTTAGAAGAATTGGGATAGCGCTTAAATCTAATTAAAGTGGACACTGACCCGCGCTTGTATTACAAAACCATACACGGGATTCTGTTTACATAATGACATTGCAAAGAATTCAATTCTTAGTAGTCTGTTCAAAGAGATATTTATTATCTGTTACTGATTCTTGGTTCATTATGTGCGTAGTTAAATGTTACTTTAAATTTAATCATTGAAATATGTACGTAGTTGAATAATGTTTTTAATGTTTAATCTTTATAAATATGACATTGCTCTTATGACTGGGCCGTGCCACACGTCAGTGCTCGCATATTCTAGCTTATTTAGAACCAGCCGGCGATATTGTTCACGTGATATACAGTTCTGAATTCAGGTATTGCAGCTTGAAAATCATATATTGCTAAACCATTTATGGTTGGCTTACTTGGCCTTATTATAAAGAGTGAACTTTAGCTTGAAGCTTTGAAGCTAGTTCCGCGTTTGTTGCCACGGCTTAGAATTTTTTTGATATAATAAAATGCAACCAGAGCGAAAAATTACGTTTCCAAGATTTGCTTATTGAATAACTTTTTGTGTTGCCTTTTCTAATGGCTCATGACAATTATCTAATAATGATCACAGATAAGACACAAATTTTAAATATCTAAACCATTGCTTTCATTATTTATAAAGCGAGACTTAAACCTAACGGTGATAGCATCAGGCATTCTCTATGCCTAGACTCGAATTGCGTCATAGGTCACAAAACATTCCTTATCTATTGTCAAGCTGTCTGTTACGTCTGTGGACATAACACGATAAGGGTTTTCGGATAAAAACAGAATTTAAAGAATTTTGTTTAAATTCGTAATTATTTGTATATGATAACGTTTTGTTATATTAGATTTATAGATACTACTATATAGAGAGAGATACTTCTTATATTATAATAGCATTATTATTGAGAGCAGGGTTGGCACTCTCATCCCTGAGGTCGTAGGTTCGATTCCCCGGCTTACTTAGTGACTACTAAGTAAGTCTCTGAACCCTGAGAAACTTATAATTTGTAGAATCACCGACCAACACAAAATATAATTATTTTGATTTTGGTATATTTATCTTTTAATTTTGTTGATGTAAATACACGTTGTACCTATATCCAATTATTTTATGTTCGTCAAACTTTTGTCATTATTTCTGAGTAATTTTAGGGGATTGCCACAGAAAATTATTTTCGCGACTAGCCCGGCTTCTTTGAATGTTCTTTGTTTTCAATGTTATTTGAGTTTAGCTTACTTCAAACCAATATTTGTTTTAAACATTGTTCCCTTTTTTGTTTACTAAGCTTTGGCATTCATAAGTCGGTCTTTGCGTGCAATTCTTTTGTTTTCCTTAAAACAAAAGAATTGCATGAAAATTACGTAATACTTAAATTTTCTTAATTAAATAATTAATATTTCACTATAGAATGCTATAACGCTGCAAACCATAGTACTTTGGCCTGGCAAGACTTTCTAGTTGATCCTCTTTAGAAGCCTTGCTCCACGCTTTCTAGCGCTAAGCTTTTTAAAGACCGGCCACGCACTCGCGAGCCCTCTGGCATTGAGAGTGTCCATGGGCAGCGGTATCACTTAACATCAGATGAGCCTCCTGCCTGTTTGCTCCTGTTATATAAAAAAGAAAGCTTAAAATAAGATCTGACAGGAGAAGAAGAAACGAGAGGCGAACTATGCAACTATGTAATGTCGAAATAAAATATGTTTTTGACGTTCTCGTTTCTCAATCTTACCCTTAGACCTGCCAAGATTGCACATCGTACATTTATTAAAATCTTCTCTTTCTCCTCCATTAAATCAATGCAAAAGTAGACATCTACATAATATATGCCAACTGAAAACCACTGAATTAAGAAAACCAACCAACTGACAATTATAAAAAAAAAACTTAAACTAAGATAATGTGAGGAATTTACAATCGCGTTTAATAGTGAAATATCTTCAAGAATTTTCTTATCCTCATTTGTAAGAATATAACCGTGAATTTTTAGTCACTTGTTTAAGATTGTGACAGACATGATAAAGGAAGGAAACCTATAATACCGCTAAATTTACCTAAAAGCTACTAAAACTAGATGACCAGATGAACTTCGTATCATCTACATGTATTTCTGTGAAAGCTTTTTTAAACAGATCAAAGAGATCAGACCTCAGACTACAGTTATGAAACACAAATTTCTGAAGGTATTTATAAAAATATACCAACTAATTTATAAAACAAAGACATCAAATATTTCCCAGCCAAGAACTGTTTTTATTGGATTATTCAATTGTCGTTTTTAGTATTTTTCTTTACTTATTATTTATGTTTCCCACCGTTTAAACCTTCCCTGAACTTCCACAATTATTTCAAGCATAAATAGGCAAATCGGTCCAGGCAGTCTCTTGTTTCTGCTTAAAGAAACGAAAAGCAATTCATTTATATATATAGACAACGTATAATACTAAATGTGAATCTATGTGACTGACTAAAACAGATAGTTACATCATTAAGTATTATAAAAAAGGCCAGAACAATGTACCTTTTACTCTGCACAAAACAAAATATTAAAACAGGATAAATCCTGTAAAATAAAACACTATTTTGACTGGATTGAAGTTATGTATTATTATAAATTTAAAATTATGTTAAATAGTTGTAAATTTATAATAATACATAACTTCAATCCGGTCAAAATAGTGTTTTATTAAATGAATAAAAGTTATGTTAATCAAAGACAATACTATAGGATAAATCCTGTAAAATAAATGTGGTAAACCACAGCGTCATAATCTTCTATTTAATATACATATGTATATTACTTACGTAACGCCCACGAAGAATGAATTGGCCTATCCAAGTCGGAAAGCTTTTATCAATTAAGTTTTTTATAGTTCATTTCGTCTAACTATTGTTTATTGAGCTCGCCGCTGCAATTGCACATTCATACTAATCAGTCTATTTAAACCTATTACGAATCCAATTGTTCCTAGAAACATGAGCAATCTCCAGGGATTTACCAGAGACAAAGACTTCCTGTCTTTAATATATTCCTGTAAATTAATGAATTACAAAATTTGAAATTCGAATAGATAGAAAAAAATATCGTTAGTCCGTGTGATTTTTATCGTTCGAAAAAGATGCTGAAAAGGTTATACAAATACATAAATTAAATTACTAATATTTATTGTAAAATCATTACAATAACAATAGTTCTGGCGTTTAATGCGGCGATGGAAATTTAAATTTCATAGCCATTGCAACCAGTGGCGGATTTACAAATTTTCAAGGAATAGGCTGTGAAGTTTTTGCCGCCCTTGCCTCTACAACTGTCATATCCTCTGATTTTTTTAGAATTCAACAATTTCGTTGCACGTAAAATAAAGGTTGGATTTGATTTATGAGCACAAAATAATACACAAACCATCCAGTTTGCAGCCTCCCACCAGTAGTAGACTGACATATATACACTTGGCGTCAAAAAAATCGCACCTTTCTTAAAATTCGTGTCAAGCGATTATAACTTCTAAGATCCTTCCTGTACCCTATCATTATTAGTATCATTTAAAAGCTCAATTAATAAGCTTTCAAAAAAATAATCATTTGTTTACGGAAAATCAAAAACCACAAATAATCAGCACTTTGATTAAAAAGTGGCGATGTACGCGTTTGGAGGCTCACTAATTGTACCACCCTGGACGCGTATATAAAGAGGGGTAATAGTCAATGATGGGTTATTCGCTATTCAGACGTCACAGATGTCACTCCTAAAGAGCTTCAACAAGAAAAACCCAGTGAAAATGGATACCATGGCAAAGAAGCAGCTCAAGTGGTGGCCCTACTGCAAATCGGACTACGGCAGGTTGAAGTTGCTCGGCAACTGAAAATCAGCCGATTTCGAGTGCAACGGGTATACCAAAGGTTCAAAGAGACTGGAGGTTACATCAGGAGACATGGATCCGGGAGACGTCGCTGCACTACCGTCAGAGGTGATCGCTCCATTGTGTCAACGTCTTTGCGGAACCGCTTCTTCAACGCTATGGAGCTGCATCAGCGGCTTTGAGCTACTCGAAGGCAGCTGACAGCGTCTCCACTATCAGAAGAAGGCTGTCAGAGAAGAATTTGCTGCCCCGGAGAGCTGCTACAGGCCCCTATTGACTACCATCCACCGGACGAAAAAGGAAGCGATTTTTATGAAACGCACGTGCCGTGGACATTCGACCATTGGAGGAATGTCCTGTTCTCCGACGAAACCCGAGTGTACGTGTACACCAACAACATGCGTAAGAGAGACTACAGGCGGCCAGGGAAGCGTTTCACACCAGCCTGCACCGTGGAAACCGTCGGGTATGGAGGAGGATCCAGCATGAGGAGGATCCCTAGAAGGGCGGTATTTCTATCGACGGCAAGACAGACCTCGTGTGCGTCTCCAGAGCTGGAGAAAGTCGCGGCCAGGGGTCTCTGACTGCCCACCGGTATATCACCGAAGTTTTGGAGGAGCATGTGGTCCCATGTGTAGGTTTTGTCGGCGCCAACTTCGAGTTCATGCACGACTACGCCCGGTGCCACACAGCCTTGATTGTCGAGGACTACCTACGTCGAGTTGGCATCAAGGTTATGGACTGGCCAGCAAGAAGCCCCGACCTCAATCCTATAGAGCACCTCTGGGACGAGTTGAAACGGCGAGTTCGGGCCCGTAATCCAGCTCCTGCCACTCTCGATGAGCTTAGAGATGCCGTCATCAAGGAAAGGGACAACATTCCCCATGAACACGTCGTGACGCTCATTAGGTCCATGACTGACCGCTTGGAAACTGGTCGGAGGGATAGAGGAGGCAACACTAGGTTGTAAGACTAATTTTTAAGGATTGTCATTGTTTATTTTTAATTTTTGTATTGTTCCTTTTATTTGTAATTTTGATCAGAATACACATTGTTTCACATTTTCCCAGAATTTTCTTTTTCTATGGGGGTGGTGGCCAATTTCCTACTGTTTTCAAATAAGGGATTACATTAGCTTTCAAATGATACTAATAATGTTAGGGTACAGGAAGGATCTTCGGAGTTATAATCGCTTGACACGAATTTTAGGAAAGGTGCGATTTTTTTTGACGCCGAGTGTAGGTTGACAGGGGGAAGAGGGAAGAGGGAATTACACTTTCTGCATTCGCTCTTTTCACTCATACAAAGTGTGAGCTGAAGGCGCAGAGGTCGATTAGAGGAGGGGTTGTGCAAAATTTGTTACTGTAAAACATCAGAAAACCGTCATGCAGAAATCTTTCTCATTTCTATGAGGTAGCAAAAAAATCGGTTCTACCTAATTTGCCGCCCTAAAAATCTGCCGCCCTAGGCTCCAGCCTACTCAGCCTGCTGGTAAATCCGCCACTGATTGCAATGAATATTGTGCATTTATTGCTGTAGGGTGTAATTAAACGAAGAATAAAGGTCAGTTCACCACGCTGGCAAAGTGAGGGTTGGGTTGGTTCCTTCATAGCGGTTCTACTGCTTGCCCCTGTCATGACATGTTATACTAAACTGTTCTGTGACCGTGTCCTTCAAAGTTCCTCATGACTGAGACATGCCGATGAAGCTTTTGTGGTAACTGCGCTGTAATTCAATTCAGAACACTGTTCTCATAATTCCTCTTACAATACAAAGTAAGTGTTAATTGATACACTTGTTTGAAAGCTAAAAGGCTTACTTGATGTTTACAGACGCCTTCCTTTCGAACAATAAACACCCATTACTTTGTGCCACGTGATTCTATTATTCGTGGCCTGTATTGTGTTACTTTCGGAGTGGCGTGGCCTTTCCTATTGTTCTAGGGACGTCAAGCTTCTACATTACGACGTGGGGTTAAGATTCGAAAACATGTATAAAATGCGGCTAAAAGACTTGTATCCATGGCCATGTAACACATTAAAAAAGTGAGAACTGTCAAAATCGGATTACGGTGTATGCTATAAATATATTAGTTGTTCTTTCTATTTATTGTTTCTTGAGTAACTAAAGACAAGCGTTTGTTAATGACACTTCAACGTACAAATTTACTTTAGTAAAGTTTTCTTAACATACTAATAAGGTCACGATATATTTATGAAAACAGGTGCATACTATTTATTTAGCATATAAATTATATACAACGTTTTCATACGACAGCTGCATGTCTTAAGATCAAAATAATAAATTACTTTAAGTATTTTTAGTTAGTATTTTTTTTAAATTTCATCACCCTTTATCCTAATTAACTAATTATATTAATTAATCCCTCTTTCTGTTACTTGATTTGATAGAAATGGAAAGGTATTTTTAAGTTATAACATTATTGATATATGTTGTTCTGTTTATATTGTATGTGTAAGAAATACAATATCAAATGGATACCGACACCGCGACCTTCGAGTCTTCACATACCTTAACCAAACAAAAATGTGTGAAAACCAGCTAATGACAATTTTATGTTTTATCAAAGTTATAAAGCAATAAAGATAAAAATATACTTTATAAGCGGAAACGATCCGCAATGCGCGTTTTTAAAGTATGTCGAATATTAAATGTGAATAAACAATTACTTAATGATCGCGTAAACAAAAGAGAATCGTACTTTTGCTTCCAATTGTTGGACCAAATTTATACTTAATACGGCTTTTGTTACCGTATGGAAATTAGATTGTAACCATAGCAACAAATTCAATACGAGTTTTTATAAACGTAGCCACATTTCATTATATAGTATTCAACATTAAAGTAAAAATTAATGGATATTAAAACGAATTTATTACATACAAAATTAAACGTCTATGGTGCTTTGCGGGCGTGGTAAGCGTGGATATGAAACAATTATTGTTTTTTAAATAAACAATAAAAGGAAAAGGTTGCAAGAGACTTCATGTGTATCACTACACCTTAAGATTGACATAAGGGATTCGTACTTAGCCTTACTCTAGGACAACCAGGCCAATTAAACGTTAATATTTCAAAAATACATGTTATTTTAGTTTTATATATTCACGCCTTTTTCCCCAAGGGGTAGGAAGAGACCACAGATCTCCACTTGCCACAGTCCTAACGAGGTATGTTAGAGTCTGGCTAATGAAAGAAGATAATTGAATTATTTGAAAACTTTCGGATGGCAACGCAATGATGGAAATTCAATGACATTCTGTCATTGAATTTCCATTCCATTCCATTTCTTAGGTTAGTATGATTTATTGTCTTGATACTTCATGTAATTACTCATTTTTATTTCTATTATGTATTTTTTCCGAATAGTTAACAGGTATAATAGCCTAATTTTTGTTTTATTTGATAGAATATTTCGTTTCTTTCGCAGGATTTGATTATTCCGAATAAAGTTGTGTTTTATAATACATATAGTTTTAGTTTTCCATGTTTTTAAGTATCAATAGTAAAATACTAAATACGTATAGTATTTAATTTCATAGAAATACAGTAACCATCAATGTTAAAAATAACAAAATAAAATCAAGTATCAAGTAAGTTTAATCCACAAAATATATCAAACTTTTAAGGATACCGTACTAAAACCGTGTTTGAATTTGCCGCGCTTTTTCGTTATCTTCTTTCATTACCAAGCTTTCATGATATTGAATATGTATGACATAGCTACTTTTTATACAAAGATGTTTATAAATGTTAATATAACCAAATATTGTCGAAAGATGACATTGGTCAATATTACTACAGCTACCATGTAGCCAAGTTTAACTAGATACGAAACACTATTAGTACTATCACTAATTAGCCTGTGCAGCGTGAGATGTGTACGAAAATTGAGTTTAATAAGTTTGCAACTGCAATCTATTGCAATATGTGAAACTATGTTTTTAGGTCAGGTCATTTAAATAGTCCTCTAAATTGCCAATTTGTTCGGCTTGTTTCGACGCGGAATAGTTTGAGGGCTTTTGATCAAGTTTTGCACTGTGACTAGGTCCGTTTCATTCAAATACGCATATATTATGAAGTAATTTTAATGTAGCTTTATGCACTTGCGATTGCGAACATATTATCTTTACTATGTGATAGTACTTTATTAGAACTCTAGCTTGGTGACGGTTATTAATATAAGTTTGTTTTTAATATTTGTATTTTAAATTGTTATTGAACTTAATATATTGTACCAATGGCGCGAAATGTAAAATATGTCATAGAGTATAGATCTCGATGAATTGGCGCGCTTTCTAGCAAACAGTGTAATAAAAACTCCTTGATTATAGTTGGCATAAGCTTAGAATATGATTTATTCTGTTCATTTACGTTTTAGTTAATAACAGAAAAACAATAACTAACCTTAAAATATAATAACTAATACATTATTATAAGGAGTCCCTTTAGGCAAGGTTCCGAAGATACTGGCAGCGTTTCCCATTTGAATAGCTAGACTAAATCTTTGTCCGAGGTAGCGCCCAGCTCTCTTACTTACACTCATATATTATGTAGTTGTTAAGTGATAGAAGGCGCAGAAACGTGCTCGCCGCTCAGTCATTTATACCGTAGCAATAATGGTATTACTTTGTAACTAACCTACGTTAATACAGCGATAGTAACCCCTTAGGTAAGGTTGAATATTTTAAACTTAAAAATCGACAACAGTTTGATTTTTTTAAATATAATAGGGGGTCAAGCGAGCCTACTGGAAGCCTATAAAGGGCAGTCATCGCAGCCCATGGAACCTTAATTAAGTGGATGCGTTGCCGGCCTTTCAGGGAGGACACTCTAACTTTGAATAGTTAGAGGTCGTATCTCTCAGGGAAGAACCCAACCGGGAGTCGATTCCACAGTTCGCTAAGTTGGAAAGTGCCTTGTGAAACAGGCTGTGGAAGACTTGGTATAAATATGTTCCCAATCGAAAAGTAATAAAAAAAGCAATTACAGCTAATATAAGAGTATTTGTAATGACCTATCAGTGACTGTCAAAATCGGAGTTATTCAAAGAAACATATATTTTTAAACGTTAACAAAAGCGACAATTTGGATGTAAATAAATATGGTTGTAATAGCTTATACTTAATGATAGAACGACCATTTAAAGTATTTGATTGGAAAAACAACTGTAGTTTGAAATTTACGGCGTCAGTGCATTTTATAGCTCGGAACGTGCCATGGATCGTAAATGAATATAAGTGCTTCAGCGGTGTTTATTAAAGCTATTTGTTCTATATAAACAGTATAAAATGGTTGATAGGATGAGTATTTTGCTATTAAAATCAATTTATATACATTCTGCAAAACCTACAGGCAAGGCAATGAAGTTTGGTATCAAAGAAGTCATAATTTATTTACTGGAATTTACTATAAAATACTGTTAAGGCAAAAGAGAATTGCGTGAGCTCCAAGTGACAGATTACGTTGGCCAAGACTCTGGGTCACTGAGCCAACGCAGAAAATGGAAGGATAAAAAAATTAAGGTAATTTCAATCCCTCTGCAATATGATATGGAGAAAATTACTGCTTAAATTTAATGTAAAAGCTAAACAGACCAATCAAATATACAGTATTTACAATTTTCTTAACCTACATAGTAATAATAAAAACTCCCTTCCTCGGACAAGCATAAAAGCTGGGGCGGCCGCAGAGCAGGCGGTTTAAACGGCTCAAATATAAGAGTCTTTCCTCCAACTTCGATTTTATTCCCTTTGGAGTAGAGACTCTTGGGCCGTGGGGTTCAACGGCACAGGCGCTAATTAAAGATTTAAGTTGGCGCCTGGTAGATATTACCGGTGATCCCAGAGCTGGTGCTTTCCTCGCTCAATTATAAGTATTGCAATACAGTGAGGAAATGCTGCCAGGGCTAAAGGTACACAGCCAGACCAAACTTTTTAAATTTGTTTAAATTTTCTTTTTATTAATTTTTAATATAAAATATATTTTGCATTGTCATTTTATAGAGTAAAACAGCTTTCTACTTTTGTAGAATTCGTATAATTCGCTTCGTACTAATAAAAAACTTAATTTATAAACATAATGCAAACATCTATTTATAAGCAAATGTTTAATATAGGATTTAAGTGGGTCGGTTACTTATCAAATTTATGACGCTTTTGTGGTTTCATGAGTTCATCCAAGCTATGACATTAGGACTTTATCAAAATACTTAGTAAATATATTATTTTATTACACATTTCGTAAATCATTCATGAAATTCACTTTGGCATTATATTCCGTAGTGATATGAATTAATTGGGAGTTTTATTGGTTAATCAAACGAGTTGAGTCAGCAGCAAAATATACTGCAAAACGTAGCATCTTTATGCCTTTGTATAATAACACTAACCACCACAGGAATTTAATTTGCGCTCGCTCTACAAAATCGTATAGTGGGCCATTCAATTTCTAACTATTGAATTATTAAATATTGAATTTATACAGATTCTCAAGTATAAATTCAATATTTAATAATAATACATTATTCAGACATCCGTTACATTTTAAATCGCGTCCATTTAATCATAATCAAAGTTATCTTCAATAATACACAACTGATCAAAAACATCCGCTATCTTGTTTACCAATCGGTTTAAATACATTCGCGGTGTAAATTTTGACCTTTACCTTTTGACGCTGAATTTTGTTTATCAGTGACAAAAATATCTAAACGGTTAACGGTATCAAATCAAATCAAAAATCATTTATTCATTTAGGTTTGGCATTAAATGCTTAATGCTTCTAATTTTACATTTACTGCCAGTTCTCAAATAAAGGGCGCAGAACGGAAGAGATGAACTTGCAATAAACTCTCCGCCACTCTTTTTAATCGCCAAGTTTTGTTTTACACAATGTTTGTAAGGAGCTGCAACCATTACACCATGTTCCACATGACATTTTAAGTAATTAATAATAATACAATAAACAATAAAAACAAAGATTTGTCCTCTATCAGCATATGGTGAAATAGGAGCACGCACGTACATTCTTGTTATATAAGTTATCACTTTGGTAGGCTAAGGTATTTTTGATCCCTATATGAAAGGGCCTGGGGGGGGTACTTTAGGTTGAAGATATAATTCCATGTATTTCTCACCCACTCAATTACATACGCTGAAAATCAAAGTAACATTACAGATATCTGGCTCACAAAGCCGAACATCTGTTTAAGTATGATTTATTCGGTCAATTTAACGTTGAATGCCTCGAGGTTATCTCCTACGCCAGACAGTGTGCCAAACATATACTGTAGACTCCATGTTAACTTTACAAAAGTTTTAATAATAAAAAATGCCAAAATAGATAACTAAAATAAATTATAGTTTGATCCCGGTGTACCTTCAAAGCTGTATTTCCTCGTTGTATTGCGATACTTATTCGTTGAGCTAGGAGAGCACCAGCTCTGGGGTGACCGGTACTATCTATCAGGCGCCAAATTAAATATTTGATTACCGCCTGTGTATTTGAACCACGGCCCAAGAGTCTACTCCAAAGGGAACAAAATCAAAGTTGGAAGAAAGACCTTTATTTCGGCCGCTTACTAGTTTGCCTGCTTTGCGGCTCCGCCAGCTTATGTGCTTGTCCGGAGGTGAGACGGGACTATCGTATTCACACAAGTAGCATACCAAAGCTCGTTTCATCTTCCAAGGAATCAAAGGCATCCCGTTCGCTTGCCCCTAGCAAAGCTTATTGGCTCCAAAACAGCCGAAACAAATAAATAATTTATAACAAAGTATCCTATACAAATCACTTTAATATGCCACTGTACACACACACACTTCACATATACCATTGAGAAGGATCAAAAACGTTTTCTTAGAGAACTTTGCAATCGTCTACAATTGCGTGCGTGCAAACGTACGAGAGTGTAGACGATTGATCGTTGAGACTATTACCAATTAGATACCCTAAAACTCGGACGTGACTTCATGGACATTGTTTATTTGTATAAAATAGTTTTAGCGTTAATACTCATACTGACGTTCTTGGTATGTTTTCCATTCCTTGTAATCCTAGAGTTACTAGAAATAAAATACTTTTATACGTACCTACGGCACGCTCCGCTACTTTTAATGTTTCAGTGAAGGCCTCGATCCTTTACAAACATCTATGAAAATATTGATATATTAATTCATAAGTCTTTTCACGTACCGTAAAATTGTTTATTTTGCTCTCAATGAGGTATTAGTTTTTTTAGTTTATTTATTAAATGTTTGGGACTTTAAAAAACTATAAAAATATGTTGGCAAGATTAAACGCAATCTTTATTATTAATATTTTAATATTTTTTACAGATTTAAACAAAATCATTGGTTGTTTGTTCTTAAACTGCCTTATATATTCTGTTTCCCTGTATTAAATTTAACTATTCAATACATATTAAAGATAACAAAACCTTAGTGTAGTTTTGCATATTATAACCTATCTTTACCCGATTCACATCGAAGAACATGCACACAGCAGTGAACTATGTCTGAGGGCAAATCGGTCACCGGTCAAATGAAGATCGCGTGTTTCTCTCTGTCTGAACTAACTTATAAGGTAGAGTAAAAATAAAATTCACTCATTCATTCAAACTAAATCTAACGTCTAACGGCACTTTTTCAACTAAAGTACTCTTTCGTCTCTTTCTGTCTGTATTTACACTGTTATAAAAAGAGAAGGTCGCCAAAAAAAAAGGTGGATAGAAGAAATAGAAGCGGTAGCAGGAAACGAATGGAGAAAGAGAGCCATAGACAGAGTCAGTTGGAAAAAGCCGGAGGAGGCCTTCACCCGTGAAGGGGTTCCGATCGACGGTACTGAAGGAAGCTAGAATATAGAATAACAAGCAAAAGAAAAAAAAATGTATAAAAATGTTAAATAATCTAAGCTGTGTATAATAATTTGTTTTTTTTTGTCATGATTGGAAATAAAACGGGCTTTATTATTTTATTATTATTATTATTAAAAAGAGAAGGATTTATTCTAATGCGTTTTCATACTTATAAAGAATGACTATGTGTGTTTAGCAAAAACTGAATAGGAAACTCATTATTCATGTTATATTCGTGCTATATTTTATTTTTTAAATACTAACTGTTATTTTGAAATGAAATCTATTTAAATACACGAAACTAAAACTGCTTACTGCGAAACGTTCAATAAATAACAAGCTTGGTCATAATTTTAATAATTTCACGAGTTTACCCCACTCTGTTTGGCTTTCCGCCAAGTTATTAAATAAATAAGAACATATTTGTTTGGACACAATGTATCGATTCAAAATTTAATATAAAACACCTTTTGTTGATGGCGTGATAATTTTAAAATACTTTTCAATAAAAATAATGGTTAATGTGTCTTTTTAAATTAAATAAAAGTAACTTTTCAATATTATTTACGGCTTTTAAAGTTGAACTGGCGTATCTAGGGGCTATTTTCAGGGCCATGGTCTAACCGCCCATGTTTTCATGTAGGGTAACTAATTCTTGACTTAAAATTCTATGTCACCCAAATGTGGCAGCAGCCAGCATTTTTCTATGCTGAGGTAGCGTAGGTCCTGAACAGCTACTACTTCTTGCGATGTCGTTTAAATATGATGCTAATTTAAATCTAAATATATATATATATATATATATAAATATTCCTACAAAAGTGTTTAGCCCTTTGTGTAAAACGTAAATCGTCCATCCTCAAAATATTTCATATACATTTGGACAATATAATAAAGCTGTATTTAAGTGCTTCATTAAATTAATTAAAACCAGGACAGTAAAGTGAAATAAAAAAAAATATGGCAAAATGCCAAATGCTGAAAGTAAAATTTTATTGAAATAGTACGTAGATTTGGCCCAAACCCAGTTTAATTCAATGACACCCATTGAGATGATAAAGCTCGATTTTATTCAGTTCTGCTATCGACATTGCTTACTTAGAGAACTTTAACGTTTGTTTGGTAAAGTTTTGAAGACCTACACTAGTAAAGAACTTCTAGTTAAATACTTATTTCGAACGTGCAAATAAATAAATATTTAAAAAAGATCTTTGTTTAAAAGTTATTGGTTATAAAGCCGCCCATTACCCGTCGCGATATGCTAAATAAAAGTATTTTTATTTGAAAACTGGCTGACCCGGCAAACGTTTGTTTTTCCATGTATATTATTTATAGGAAACATTTTTTTAGTTCAATAAAAATAACTATCTACAATGATAAAGAATAGGGGTTGATCGTAGAGGGGTGAAAATTAGGGGTTTTATGTATTTTTGTGTATGTACCATAAAATTTAAAAATTGGGATGGACACCCCTCATCACTTAGGGGTTAGAAAGATAGATAGTAGCCGATTCTCAGACTTACTATATACGAATATGCATAAAAAAATTCATAAAAATCTGTCGAGCCGTTTCGGAGGAGTATTGAATCGAACATTGTGACACGAGAATTTTAAATATTAGATATAACCAACTTCAAAATGCCCTAAAAAGTTTTTTCAAATTTGCATGAAGCTAAATTGAATATCCTGAAAAGGTTTTTGAAGTCTATTAAAATAAATTAGGAGACATTGAATTAAAAATAAATCCTATCGTGTAATGAGGGACCAAATTTGATACCGAGAACGAAAACAATAGTTCTGCGTAATAAATAATGGATTCTATTTTAAGACACATTACAATACTTTCCATTGAATGCCTTTTCTAGACAAATAGGATTAAATTGTCGGTAAAGCAAAAGGAAATATAGTCCCAGCCCACATTCCCTACATTCATTCCGGATTAGAGGCATTCTTACGGTGTATCCACACACCTACCTACTGCACGTCGCTATTCGCGCGAACTGACTTGTTAGCATGCGCGACATGTCTTGCGCCACAATTACTCGATAGTATAATTTATTTTTATATTATCACGCCTTTTTCCCGAAAGGATAAGCAGAGACCACCACTTGATCTCCACTTGCTACGGTCCTAATATACCTCTGTGTAATTGTCTCGTTCTTCGTCGTTCTTCTCGTTAATTTTCTCATTCGTCGACTTCATTGCCTCGTCGGTTATTTACTTTTAACTTGTCCCTTGTCTTGTACCTCCTGGATTTGGTCCATCCTATCCATGCCTACCCTACCCATCAACAGTCGCTTTGTATATCCTACTTGTTAACCGCTTACTATCCATCTATTATCCATTAACAAACCACCAAAGCATTCCCTAGAATAATGGGAATAGATTTATAGTCTCCCTTAAAACTACGATAGATAATTCTCAACGTACAATAAATGCTTAATATGGGCAATTTACATACGCTAAATATTAGAGCAACGCAAATGTCTATCAGTTGAAATACATAGTTTCATGACAATTCAAAATACCCTTTGACAGTACTTGAATCCATCGTACCAGCGTACCATCAACAACGTAAACCCTTTGGAGGCGTAAACTTCATATTGCTATATATTTTTTGTGTCAATAAGGAAACGTTCTACTAGGCTTCTACGACATTATACTCTGTCATAACCTTTTACTATTGGCTTCCCTGTTCAGTGTGTGTGGACTCGCTATAATATTCTTGAGATGTCCGTAGGCGATATTTAAAAGATAGCAAGATATCGTATTTCGTTTGAGACATTATTCTGTCTGAGTCTGGGCCTTCTAATATAAATATGACCTGTAGTATCTGGTGGTACACCTACTCAGCTTAACAGGTAAGAAGGTGATGGTGGTTTACGAAAAAAAAATGTTAAAAGTATAATCAACTAAATTCTGTAAGGGTAAATATTCCATGAAAATATATGTAAGTTATTTATCGAAAAGAAAAAAAGGGAAATTTACTACCCTTTTAGGAATTTGTCAGAAAATGCTTGGTTAGGCTTATTTATTGGCCGAAGGTACAATAAATTCACATAAAAGTAAACTTATTTTTGTGGTCATAAAGCTCGACCAATTGTGCTTAAATTTTAAACTTAAATTAAAAACAACATTTTGGGGTAGAATAAATCTAGTTCAATTTAATCCCAAGAAGACACAAGTTTGCGCGTTTTCCGCTAGAAAAACTCCCTTTGTCCTCACTCACTCCTCTCTTCGAAGACACTCTCCTTAAAGCTTCAGATAGCATCGGAATATTGTCATTCCGAAGGAAAAGCTAAGTTATCCTCTAAAAAGCTCGGTGTGCTCAGCAAGGCGAGACGGTACGTACTTCGGGCCACCGCTTGCAACTTTATTAAGCACAAAGTCGTCCCCACATGGAGTACTGTTCTCAACTCTGGGCGGGAGCTCCCCGGTACCAGATCCTTCCGCTTGACAGTATTTACCGAAGAGCGATTCGAATCGCTGACGACCAGTCACTTTCCAAGCGGCTCGATCTCTTGGCGTTGCGTATTTACCATGGAAAGTGTTGAGAGGAGTTGTTTGGACTAATACCCACAGCTAAGTTTCATCATCGGACGTTGAGGCCGAATAAGAAATTCCACCCGTATCACCTTGTCGTCCGTCGTTCCACAACTGAGCGTTTCTTAAGGTAGTTTATGTCGCGCACCACCACTATGTGGAACCAGCTGCCCACTGAAGTAAAGCAATTCGACATAGGGTCCTTCAAGAAAAGAGCGTACCAATTAAAAAAGTTCGCCAATGCACCTGCGAGCCTTCTTCTGGTCATGTGAGTGTCCATGGGCGGTGGTATCACTTAACATCAGGGGACCCTCCAGCCAGTTTATTTTTTTTGTTAGATTAAAAAAAACAATGAAAAACATTATTTAATACTAGGATAATATTATAATATATATATATAAAAACCTCAGTCCCCGAGGCTACTTAACTTTAGGTTCTGTTTTCATTTATTTTATTGCGGCCAGACTGCCAACCATTTTATCTAAGTACTGTATAATTTTTAACACAATTATTCCTAATGTATTGTATTCCTAGATAATTTCTCTCAGTGAAATTTCTCCCAAAAACTATGTGCCTGGCATTTATCATGGATTTGGATTTTTCTTATACAAAATGCGAACGAGGTCACGGGGAATTACTTCGGTAACCACAATTGGAAAGCAATATTTATTTTGGATATAGAAATGGACTTACCCAAAATGGAATTTACTCTAAAAATAGTTATTTATGAACACTATTAACCTAATTTAAGTCAGATTCTAATACATACTACTTTTATGAATAGTATAGCATACACTGTAAATTGTAGTGTAAATATATTTTTTATTATTATATACGAATACAAATATAAGCTTGGTGTACATTTAAAAGCGTTTTAAGTAGCGTAATAAATTCTATGTGGGTTGTGAAAAGTGGCAATATTTCCCACTATCTTAGTCGTAAATAATGAAATGCTTCAGGGACTTGCGTCTCAAAAGTTTTCCTTTGAGACGAAAGTATTTTCAAGTATTTTTATAGGTTGCACTCAGGCTTAAACCAATACTTGTGTGGTTTATGTTAAAAGTATCTATATAAGAGTATTGATTCCTTGGAGATCTCAATGTCTCAAATGATTTTCATGTGAAAAGCGACCCTTATCTATCGTAAATACCGTTATTTTTTTAAATTTAGATTGAGACATTGCTTTGTGACATTCGGGAGTCACGCTTAGTCTCGTCTCTGAATCTGAGAGGGCTGAAAGAGATACAGGAACAAGAAAAAATCGTCAATCATTACATTCCTTTAAAAAACTAGTTTTGCAAGTTTACCAAAGCATCTTCAATGGCAATTTCTTTCCCAATTTTCTGCAAATTAAGCGTTATATGCAATTATGAAGACTTTATATATTCGATGAAATTCTACCCTTTATTTTCGAAGACGGTACATTTCCGTTCAAATAACTGCCATTATTCAATTAATTGAAAATGTCGCGAATTTGTCTCCCATTTCAATGAGTCGAAAACGCCAAAACATTGAGCCCAATTAAAGGCCAATTTCCAGTTCGAATGCGACTCCAATTGAGCTGATTGCACGTTTGTGCATCCCATTTTAGCGATTAAATCGATTTGTATGGACATCGTTTTGTAGGCGGAAATAGATTTCTATCTGACTATTTTTGCCCCGTGATTCATTCCTTTGTCGCATGGTGTTATATGCTCATAAACTTGATTAATGGACTATTCAACCAGCCAGTAGTTTCCAAGTTAAGCGCCTTCAATCAAACATATAAGTCAGCTTACGCCCTCAGCTTCGTTCGCGTCGGTTTCGTGTACATTATATATTTTTACGACCGTCTTCAACAATAATGTAATATTTCTGTCAATATACAAAAATCGAAACCTGAAGTATTTCGGAACCAATTCGACTTAGGGACCAATTCTTAAAAGGCCGGCAACGCACTCGGACCGGACCCTCTAGCGTTGAGTGTATGGGCGGCGGTATCACATAACATCAGGTGAGCCTCGCCTGCCCGTTTGAACAGGGGGTATAAAAAAAACTTCCGACATCACACTATTGGTACACCGTACAAAAATCCGAATCGAATCCGTATCGAAGACTGTCTTATGTAATCGTATATATTAAAGAAAATCACCTCACAAACCTGGGAGGTGAGAATATAAAAACAAAGGAACGGAGCACCGATTCCACATGATTGGTCAGAAGCATCTCTAGTCCAACACGCGTACGCACGATCGTCTTTTATTTTACATTCTTATGGTATTTAAATTCTTAAAGATCATATAAAAAGCAACGTCGTGGGAATAATAACCTCACGTCCTATATCCGTTCCCATATGTTAAACATTCTAGATCGCGCCACGCTAACCCAGTCATTTCTAGCCCCACACGATTGACCTATTTAGTAACACGACATTTGCATAGTTATAAAGGGATCTCATAAAGAGGACGCAGAGTTCTTACGATAAAGAGAGCGTAACAGTGTTTTGATCGGCGGCCATTGAACCGTGATATTTGTCCCCAAAAAACAAGTAAATTAATTTGAGTTCATTGCTATTTTCGCGTCTCGGCTGCAAGTCGATAAACAATGTTCTTAAATGGTATTAGATAAACTTGATATTTATTAAAATAATAATTATTTTATAAATGTAATTGAATAAATAGGGATTACAGATGGGGTATTAGATTTGATTTAATGGTTTTAATTTTTTATGAAGAAATTCACAATTAATAAGACAGAATGTATATTAATAATTAATATAATTTTAATACCGTTATTTTGCTACACCCACTGTTTAGACTCAGTAGGCATTAATGCGTCTATTTGATTAATAATTTTAATAATATATGTAGTGGCTTCAGCGTACGACTCTCATCCCAGAGGTCGTAGGTTCGATCTCCGTGTATGCACCAATGGACTTTCTTACTATGTGCGCATTTTAACATTCGCTTGAATAGTGAAGAAAAACAGTGTGACGAAACCGGCTTGCCTTAGACTCAAAAAGTTGACTGCGTGAGTCAGGTACAGGAGGCTGATCACCTACTTGCCTATTAGATTGACCAATGATTATGAAACAGATACAGAAATCTAAGGCCCAGATCTAAAAAAGGTTGTAGTGCCACTGATTTATTATTTAAAATTTTCTCAGTCAATTTAATTTTGTCAGACTTAAACAATAATAATGCACGCCGTAACTGAGGCACGGGAGCAGTTATGATTATATTTTAAAAACTATTATTTTTTTTGTTATCAATCTCAATCTAATCAATCTAGCCAATGTTCCAATTGTTAAAAAAATCATTTGTTTTTTTCGTTTATAATAATAATAATAATAATTCGGTATTTTTCTTAATTCTTTACTCGGTAGTAGTTCTTACACAAGAGAACCCCTGTTGACAAGACTACAGTCCTTTGCGTGGTATATATTAATGGTAGGTAAAGAATTAAAATCGAACCTCTCATTATTGCCGTATCTTACACATGCGTAATGTTTTTGCAACGAACGAAATTTAAAACGCTTCAATCGCCGATATAAAACTGTTCCCAAAAGCACTTAACAATGCACATGGCCGCCATTCATGAGCTTTCAAGATAATGGATGCAGTTTTCAGAATTGCACCTGCGCAAAGAATAAATCACAACGAAAAGAAAATGAAATCAAAATTATATGTTCAACTCGACAAGTTCTATTGTTGATTCAAGAGCACGGCGAAAACGCTGCAGGCATTTTTTGTTTGGCCTGTTTCTTAATACGAGTAATTTAGTTGTATTTTATTTATGTACATGACATATTTAAAGAAACAATTTACGGGAACATACGTTTATTTACCATTTTAATACTAACAGTTTGATTACCTTCAAAGAGAAATGCTGAATGAGCTGGTTTACAACTCGATGGTTTTTTTTACAATAAAATTTAAATCTAATATATAAAATTCTCGTGTCACAGTTTTCGTTGCCATACTCCTCCAAAACGGCTCGACCGATTCTCATGAAATTTTGTGTGCATATTGGGTATGTCTGAGAATCGGACAACATCTATTTTTCATCCCCCTAAATGTTAAGGGTAGTCCACCCCTAAATATTATTTTTTATTTTTAGATATTTTTTTCTGTTTTTTTTTTATGATACAGCATTAAAAAATACATACAAACCCCTAACTTTCACCCCTCTACGATCAACCCTTATTTTTTTATTATAAATGATATATATGGCAAAACGACGTAACATGTAAAATTTTGATGATCAAATCAATTCAATCATAATTGTGTATTTCAATACGTAATTTCACAGCTGTTATAGACAAACACTTGATTGCTGTGTGTGTAAACACACAAAAGCTTACCGGGCTTCAATATTTTCAATATAAAAAGTGGTTACGTCACGTTTTTATTTTCTGCATTCAAAAGGTCTAAGGGTAAGGTCCAGTAACAACTTACCCGCAACCCGGGCTCACACAAAAATCTATTGGGTTTTTAACATATGGGTGTTCTTCGTTTCTAAATATCACCGTTAGAAGCTTCTCGCTTAAATGAAAATTTTTCCCTAGCGGCTTATATTCAGTAACTTTAAAAGTAAACAAACTGTCAACAAAGTATAATAAAAGTGTGGGTAGTAAATGCTTTGTTGGCACGTGAAAAGATTTTCGAATCACGTATAACAAGCCGTGAAATTCATAAGATGGATTACACTTGACGGGAAATTGGAGAGCAAATATTATTTCACATTGTTACCGCGAAGTATCGGTATGACTTACCGATACTTCGCGGTATTTGATTAGAGAATATCTAGTACTACCTGATCGGTTTTGGGCAGCTGTAAATTCTATCCAGGTCTTCTGCTTCCTTCGCTTTTGCAATGTCGGCTCATTCAGGTCTATTTACGCTATGTTTTTTATTTCCTTGAACCAGTCGAGAACATGTGTGCCCATGTGACGTGTATCCCTTCGGAGCGTATGGGCCTACCTATTTCCATTTTCGGTTGATATTAGTGAAAGAATAATATTAAGTAGTTTTAAAATATTCCAATGTTTCTTTGTATTTATTTTAATATTTTTTTTAAAGTGCACTTAGATTTTTGTTTGTACTATTATGCAATATTATTCTATATATTGTACTAATAATATTGCTTTCTTCGTATGTTGTCCCAGTAGGTAGAATTTTGAATTACGTAGATATTAACTAACATTATCAAATAATGAATTACATTGTAACTACGTCATTATATTATTTAAGCATGTTCTTATGTAATTTTTTAATGTTTTTTTCTTCAAGTTTAATCGATTTCTAAAGGCTCTAAGTAGCTCTTAAAAAGTTTTTGGTAAATGATTATATATAAAATTTATATTAAATAATGTGTATTCTAAGTAGCGTAAATTTATGATTTAAATACATCATAAGTAGTGGCGTAAATCGGCCCTATTATCACACTTGTATCAAGTTAGTACCGTGTTACTTTGGTTACCATTTCCTGGAAATAACAGCGTTACCAAGGTAACATTCACGTTTACGGGATGAGTTTAATATAAGGCACATATCAGAATTAATTAACATTTATTAAAAACATAACATAAACTTGTAAGAGTTGTTGCTGTTGTTACGATAGTTATAAAGTAGATAATTAATAATTTACTTTATAAATCCGAGAATTTTATACATAGGTAATTTCACATGAAAATGTTTAATGAAATCTCTTGGCCATATTTTACCTGTGACACGTTATTGTCTTTGATGATGAATGTCCTGGGTAAGTTTAAAGACTATTTTAAAGCAAGTAGATTGTCCTGTCCAATTCAAGTGTCTTGAATACCAACCTCTCACCCAAACCTTGATGACAAATATTTTAGTCGAAATTTTTGTTAACAGTTGTACGCTGACGACGATCAGGATGGAAACCTTGTAGATGACGTTAAAGAGTCAAAGGAGGATAAGCAGAGCTACGACTCGTTGGAGAAGTTACATGGCCTCACGGTGCTGGAAGATGACAACCAGCTTGCAGATGATGAAGACCTTTTTGATGGCGACGATGATGCTGAAAGCGGGGACTGGTATCCTGATTATGATAGGAGAAGGGAGAAAGTAAGTACATCTATTGCAGCTAGAATTAAAAAATCACCAGATAGATGGACTGGAATTGTAATGCTAGAAGCTTGTGTTCTGTGGAAGTATTTGGAATCTCTAATAGAATTAGTGTTATAAACTTCTATGCAATGAACTTTCAAAGCAAAATTGTATGTAAATTTCTTGTAAGGTTCATTTCAAAGTTCGTGCGTTAGTAAAGTTAGGTATAGTTAATTGATACATCTACAAATACTTTGCGTTGCGTAGAGACGTGGAGTCTCCTTGCATCTTCTACCGCATTTATCAGAGAGTTCCTCGTTTTTAAAATATTTCTCCGCTCTCCACTTTGTGGAACCAGCTGCCCACTAGATTATTTCCGAACCAATTAGACTTAGGATTGGTACGCTATAGTATTAAAAGGCCGGCAACGCTTGCGAGACTTCTGACAGCGTGAGTGTGTCAGGGAAGCCTCCTGCCCGTTTATATATTTAACGTTACATGACTCAGAAGCCAGCCACTTAGAACAAAGCCGCTTTAAGGAATTCGGTCGCAGTTACTCGTAAAGCATTAAAAATAAATATCATTTCACTCAACTAAATTTATATCACCCTGTTAACCTATATTGCTTCGCGTAATGTGCCACGTCATAGCACTCGTGATCCCGGCTTCCTTTCTCCTTGCGTTATTAATATTAGAATCTGCGGTCATGAATATGATAATATATTTGATATGAAGCAATTTCGGTTCCATAGTTTTTATCGTAAACATACGAGTAAAAATGATGTATGTAAATACGCAATATTGAAATAAAAAGTATTTATTTACGGGTGAACTGTATATATATATATATCTAAGGTCTAATCTATATCATTTAACACCAGGTCGGCCTTGTTCCCGTCTGCCCCGTATTATATAAAAAAAGTATTCAACACCTACTCGATGTAATTAATAAAAACGAAAAAAAATTCACCTTTGACAATGAATACGGTTTATATTGGTGATGAACTAAAGATCCATATTTGTTGCCATGGTTACAAGTACCGTATAATTTATTTCAGTTTTGATAAGGGCGCTTACACGTAATAACAAATTTAACTAAAATCAAAATATGGTTCTACAATATTGTTCCAATGCTAGTCCCCGTACTAGGGAGACCGTTACGGGTCGGACAAGACCTCTTTCGTGATCTGTGTTTTATTATTTATTTTAAGTACTTCATTTTATCTTTCAAGCCTAGCAAAGTAAAAGAATCCTTCCCGGGGAATCGATCACATCAAAAGGCTATCTTACTTTAAAGTTCATATTTAGTTGATCGTTTAAAAAATGTAGGTCGTGTATCAAAAAAGTGTTTATTCATTATTAAAGTAAACATTTTGGAAATTTATTTCTTAAAAATGATACCGTCCATATGTAGACCCTCGCGTTCGCGGCACTAATTTAATCGAACAATAAAATTAGACAGTAAGGGCCGATAATTTCTCGCGCTGGCATCGCAGCCCATACAGTCACTATAGGCGAAAGGGTATCTGATGCTTGCGTTTCGGATTCGTTGCACTTCAGTAGCGGCGATTCTGCTCCATTATGATGAAAATGAGCTTCATCCGAAAACAAGATGTTGGTAAACGTTGAAAAGCGCTCAGTTACCTGATTTACGAAGTCAAGCTTCTGACTGGCGTTTTGGGGCTTTAATTCTTGCACCGATTGAATTTTGTAGGGGTGCTTTAGGTCTTTGCGTAAAATGCGGTGTAATGATCTATGCACATTTAAAGCACTAGCGTAAATAAAGCATAAATGTAAAATTTCTTTTGAGACACCTGTTTCTTAACCGCCCCTTTCATTATTTCTGGCGTAAAACGTAGACTATTGTTTATTTATAATTACAATAAATTTTTAATGATTTTGATTATTATTTTCAGGTTGGTACAACAAACATGGTTCGGCTAACTCCAGATGACTTCATGGGCGTGGTGGAGGGAGTCGATGTTGGGGGAAACTTAAACGAGATCAAGAGGCTGCTGAACGAAAACCCGGAGATTAAAGATATAGGTAGGTTACATATATCTATTATTATTTATAACTAGTCTTTAAGGTAACGATGTAACATAATCCCTAAATACCGTCAGAGAGCAAAATAAAAGCTACACTTTGTAATTTAACACTTTGTTTATTCCTTTGTACAGGGTGCAAATATTTCCTTTGAAATCAATATAAGGATTTCACGAGTCAGACAACAATTATAGCGAGCTATACCTTAATATCATTTCGTTTTATTAAACGTCAATTTCAATATGGTAATAGTCGTTGGCGCCGAGATTTCTCTCTTTCGATAATCACAAAGCCCTATTTTTCATGTTAACAACATGACTGACTCTGACTGACTCTTAACTTGTTTTGTTATATCGGTACTTAGTTACAAAACAAAAGTGCAAATATATGTTAAACTCACTGAAAAAATATCTTATTTATAATATTAGTTTTCCACTGTTCATGAATTTAAAAAAAGCAAGCTAAACATCCTATTGTTCAACAGCTCTACCAACGTTGCCAAATTACACACGCAAGCCGACAACAGAAACGCCAGCCAGCGTGCGGGAGACCGTGACAGAAAAACAAAATGGACGCGAAAAGCGAAGCGTATTTCCCGACTCGGTAGCTGACGCGATATCAACAGTCACTGCACCTAAAGTAATTTCGAAGGACGAAGAAAGGTATAATTTTGATTTTTTGTCTCAGTGCAGATCTGTCTACTGACCGTGGTTTCGTTTATTCTTCTTTATATTTTCTTCTCTGGTTATAAGGAGGAAAGAGTTTTGTTTGTTTTTGTTATACTGACCGTTTAACCGTATAAATATTTATTGTTGTTTTCATAGATAAAATAAATAAATCAATGGCGCTACAACCTTTTTAGGTCTGGGCCTCAGATTTCTGTATTTTTTTCATGATCATTTGGTAATATAATAGGCAAGTAGGTGATTAGCCTTCAGTGCCAGACGCACGCCGTTGACTTTTTGGGTCTAAGGCAAGCCGGTTTCCTCACGATGTTTTCCTTCACCATTCGAGCGAATGTTAAATACATAGAAAGAAAATTCATTGCTGCACAGCCGGGGATCGAACCTACGACCTCAGGAATGAGAGTCCCACGCTGAAGCCACTAGACCAACACTGCTCTTTTCATAGATAATACATGAATGATGAAATACCGCTATGTTAATATTAGATTGTTTCGTGACAAATTGTCGAAATAGCAAATCCATTATTAAAAGGCATACTAATAACAGTTTATATAAATCGATTTCGTGCTTTAGAATATAATAATTGACTACTTTGTTTAGCTATGGCTAAGCTGACGGTGGATTCGTTGACGAGCACGAGGTTTGGTTCAGTACGCAATTGTTTCTGAAATCAAAACCGAAATATATCTGCCATACATTACTAGACTCAATCTAAATCAATGTACCATAAATAAAATATTATTGTTGTTTAAATTTAATATGCACAACTTGTTTCACTAGTGGTTGTGGAAATTCGAAACTCTTGTGTCGAGTTACAGTAAGTGGTTGACTCTTTACACATGTTTCATCTCAGTTTACAATCCTTTATCCAGTTTAAAGGAAGCCTTGGCAAGTCAACCAGTATTAAATATTACTTATTAATTTGGTATTTGGTTTACGCACTGGCTTTAGCATGCGACTCTTATCCCAGATATCATACGTTCGATCCCCGGCTGTGCACCAATGGACGTTCTGTCTATGTGCACAATTAACATTAGTCATTAGCTCATACGGTGAAGGAAAACATCGTGTGGAAACCGGTATGTCTAGACGGCGTGTGTTAAGTACAGGAAATTGATCAACTACTCGTCTAATAGAATAAACAAATTATCACGAAACAGATACTAAAGTCTGAGATTAAGAAGAGTTTTTCGCAAAAGCGCTTTCTTATTAGAGACTTTTTGTTATGTCAGAGTAACTAGTCACATACGTTTAATAGCCAATAAAAGCTTCTAAAGGCAACTGTTACATTCTTTCATACGTATCTTTAAAATTTAAATTCAATCATAATTGCCTAACTTTAGACCTTAATTGAAAAGGCAATTGAAAACCTGAACAAAGTCGCTCGGCAGTTGAAAATCTATACAAGGCTTCGTAAATCTATCAAAATGATAACACATTTTGTCCCAATAACAAATGTGATTTCTCGTAATACGAGCATGAATAATGTTATATGAGTGAAGGAATTTTCCAATATGATCTAAGGGCGAGGTTCCTTGTTATTCGAATATCGGAAACCGTACTCTTTGTGACTTTATTTGTATATTAAAATAATAGCCTTTTATTCAGATACTTTTACTTCCGTCTCATTCTTTTCAGGGATTTGAAAAATCCCGCCATTCCTGTCTGCACTGTGCCACTCTGTCATGTATTAATAATAATAATTTATTTATTACAAGAATATGGTACAAAAATGTGTAATCGTAAGTTCGCATATTCTGCCACACACAATGGCGCGCAAATTTGTCTTTAAAGGAATTTTAAATTTTACATCATTAGACAAATCAATTCGTCAATTCTTATATTATTTGTCGTACATATTATACTTTATTAAATTTATATCAATTACAGTTTCTCACGCAAATAATAATCATTTATTGAATAGTAAATTTTTTCCAAAAGTAATAAACCAAGTCGCTTTTTAAAGACTCTAGTCGGAAGATCTTTTAATTATTTTGGTAATTTATTGTAAACCTTAATTGCCATAAGAAAGGTGTTTTTCTTAACAGTTCCAGATTGACCACTTTGTTGTACCACTTCCTGTCCTTAATTTGGTCAATCCACATTCTAAATTGTCTTTCTCGATTTCATTTATTGTACCTTGGGCACCCATTAGCACTTTCTTGCTTCACTTATCTATTCTTCTTGCCATGTTTAATATTTGTATATAAGTTAACATATACAGTTGGATACAGAGCAGTGACAGGCGCCAATACTTTGTCACTACTAATACCGATTGAGATTCTAGGCTAATGTTAAGTTTTTGCATGGCGCCACATCAGCTACGGGTATTGAGAGAACTACAACGAAATTCGCATACAAAAACGTCGGATCCGTTACATAAAGTCGAAGTTACAGAGTACCTGCTTAGCGCAATTCTTTAGTTTCAGTTTTTGCGTCAAAATTTTTTTATATTATTTAATTACGAATAAAGATATTAGTTTTCCACTGATCATGAAAATGTCCAAAAAAGCAAGCGTAAAGCTTCCTTTTATATCATATCCTATTTTTTCAACAGCTGTACCAACGTTGCCAAATAAAGCACGTAACAAGCCGCCGTCATTATGAGACGGTATAGATAAACAGTAAACACGTATATATAATACTAGTGGACCCCACAGACGTTGTCCTGCATGATATTTAAAGCGATTAGGATATTAAGCAAAGTATGAAAGTACCGACTGCAGTGCCATCTGCCGGGCTGTTTTGTGAATCTAAACCATCCACGGCTCCACCCAAACGTATACAAAAAAAATCATTCAAATCGGTCCAGCCGTTTAAGAGGAGTTCAGTGACATACACACTCAGAAGAATTATATATATATAAAGATGTATAGTAAACGGGAATGATCATTACCTGTGTGTCAGACACAGAGGGAGGATATGTAAAGGGAATTTTTAAGTAGTTTCCAGTATTCCAGTAAACCTTTTTGATATTTAAGTAGAAAAGAAGGTATTTTATCCTCTTTACTAATATGTAAGAAACGCCAATACTCTGGTAATATTGTTTACATATATGTAACATATTTCAACATATTATTTTGATCCCTGAATACATTACAGAGAAAATTTATTCCGTTGAGCTAGAATTCAATATCAGAATTCCTGGAGGTGCGATTCATAGACACGTAGCGGTCGGTAGAAGCCTACATTCTGAAAATCGATTAAGGATCGCCCATCCCAGTTCTATTAACTGAAAGGAATAAATACTCTAACAAATCTAATAAGATTATTATTATTGGTATTACGGTATATTATTATTTTGCATCGATCTAGCTATCATAATGTACATCAGAACGTACGCAAATGCTTTTCTTCAAGTTTTCAGTAATTTAGATGTTTTATTTCCGGAAAAAATACAATAATCTACACTTTTACGATATAAATATTTGAATTCTTGAGAATTACGTTGGTAATTTGTTTTCTTATCTATTTTTGCGTATTTATAATTTTAATCTTTTCTTTCTATAAATATTCTCGAAGAAATTTTTTTTTGACATTATCTCTATTCTCTAACAGCGTGTCTTAAAAATAAGGGTATCTATTTTTGAGTGAGCTCATCCCTGAGCTCGCAGGTTCGAACCCCGGCTATGCACCAATGGACTTTCTTTCTATGTGCGCATTTAACATTCGCTCGTGAAGGAAAACATCGTGAGGAAACCGGCTTGCCCTAGACTCAAAAAGTCGACGGCTTGCGTCAAGCACAGAAGGCTGATCACATACTTGCCTATTAGATTGACAAATTATTATGAAACAGATACAGAAATCTTATTCCGAGACCTAAAAAGCCGGAGCGCCATTGATTTGTTTTTATCTATTTTTAATTATTATCTCCATGACGGTTAAGATTATAAATAATTTAATTAACATAAAATTTCCAAGTGACCTCAAATGTCTGCGTTTGTTCTATTAATATTATAAAAGCAAAAGTCATGGTCATGAGATAAAATCGGAGCGGGGGTACTAAATTGTAAAATATTAAAATTATATTTCAGACGAAAGACAAAGAAATTCACCCCACCACCTGATACAATGAAGATTCCCGTACACACCGTTTCAAGAACTGCAAGAAATAGTGACGGAGAGGTAAGATTAACAGAAAAAGCTTTATAGTACTTTAAATAAAATGGTCGGTTGATCGGTCTCCCTAAAGGCCGGCAACGTACACGCGAACCCTCTGGCAATGTGAGTGTCCATGAGTGACGGTAATACATAACATTAGAAGAGCCTCCTGTCCGTTTGCCCCTGTTATATACAAAATCTCTTCATAAGAGTTGATCGGATTAATACCTTCCGCTGAATTTTGTCATTCGACGTCGAAATACGAATTCCCAACCGTTGCCGTCGTTTCTAAATTGAGTGCTTTTTTGTCATGCACATGTGTATGATTATGGTTAACCTGTGAAAGAACTCCTGGCTTAATATGATTCGTGGTCCTTCAAGAAATGACTCACTTCCGGCAGCCTCCTGCAGAGTATCCACTGCCCTATCACTTATCAGCCTCCTGAGTGATTGTCCCCTTTTCTATATAAATATCTTATTTGACTTCAAGAATAACTTTAAAAAACTGTCTAAATATATTTTTGTAAACTTACAGGGAAGACCGTTCATCGCAGCTCACTTTCACGGAAACACATCCCACCTAAGCACAGAAATACACGAGCATTTCAAAGGTATATTGAATTTTCAGTTCGGGGAAAATTGGGAAAAGTTCTCTCTCGAAAATATCGCGATATCTATCTGCCAATACGAGCAAAAAAGCGGCTGTCCCATCATTTTGTCGAAACAGTTCAGGTCATTTTCAAACCCCAATAACTTCGTAATGAATAAAACTAGAAGCCTGGATTTGAATTCAGTAGCCAAGTAGCCATTTTATAAACATTGTTTATTTCAAAAACCAGTAGTTTGACATAAAAACTCAAATTTAGAATACAATTCACTGTTTAATGGATAAATTATGAAAACCCCTTAATTTTTGCATATTAAACCTAAATATTTTGTAATTTCGGTCCAGTTTTATAGATACTCCAACTGAATAATTATTCCTGCACAAAAATATATAGGATTACAAAGTTACATTTGCAGTGTATGAATAAGTGTAAAATGATGATTATAAGCAGATTTTTTTACGAAGTAGAAGTTACCAAGCAAGGAAAAAATTGGTAGTACCTACAAACAATAAACATTCCAATATCTGCGATGATATGTAGTTTGCCTAAATTATGGAAATGTCCACAGATCAATTATCAATATTTTGACACTTAAAAAAGGCGTGTAGTGGATTAAATAATTTCTTAGTTCACTTGGTCACTGCTATTTGTTTATTCAACGTGTTTATTCTTGGATACAAAAAGTATAAAAAGCATTTTTGAAACAGAGCTAGCTCATTTATTAACAGAAACTTATATCAAATCTATTTATTTACTACACTCGAAGAACTAACTCTTAAATGATATGTGTTTTGTTTATATGTACCGTACTTCTCAATAGGACATCCGTTCATATGAATAGTATAAGTATTTAAATAAAGTTTTTTTTTGTATTTATTCATAATTCTATATATAGGTAACGGTTTAGTCCGCGTGTCGCATGGCGCTCCCCACGATGTATGGTACCCAGCACCCTGGACTATCGCATCACCACATCCCCGACCCACACTTACTAGAACTGGCCATATTCATGTGCATCACACTGGAGTCTACCTTGTTTATGTACAGGTGAGTCACGATTAATTTAATTAAACATATTTTTAACTTGATAACATCATATAAATCGATGAACGCCGGCTGCACGCACGAAAAAACATCATTGTCATGTTCCACCTGATCCGAGCGTGCAAGCGAGAGCGCAGAACAAGCGATAGAGAAGCACGATTGGCTTGTGACGCATTTATCTCACTTCCACTTCATCAGCCGGTGCATCCGAGTAAAAGAGAGACTATAATTTAAGATTATAAGTAAAAAAAATGTTTGAATTAACGAGTGCAAAAATATGTTAATTTATCGAAAAAATTGCAATTTTCATTTAGTAATTCTTTGTTTTATACAAATAATAATTTAATAATAATAATCCAATTCAATTCATAAAAGTATGCAGTTTTTCATCAATGTGACGAATGTTATGACGTTATCATGTAAAATTATCGTCCGTAAACCGACTTACAGGCGACCAAATTTTTTTATTTATAAGAATCTAATCATGTATAAACAATATCATATGCATTATAAGTTCGTTAACTGGAAATAATGTATTTTCAATTTATCTTATTTAGTTCAACATAACTTTCTGGTATAATAGTAATAATAAAACACAAAAGGTTATAATTAAAAAGGCCGGCAACGCACATGCGCGCATTCTGGCATTGAGATTTGAGAGTGTCTATGGGTGTCAGTATCACTTGCTCCATGTTCTATAAAAAAAACAATGAAAAGTATATTGCTATAAATCTTGTCTCGGAATCTAGTTAGTAATTTTGTGAGTTAGTCTAAGCAAGTAAATGAGGGAAAATTACAAAAATAAATGATGCATTCGTAATTACACACATCGTTAGTGATCAAAATGTTTGTGGCAGAAGTATGGTGAACAGTTCCTTTAACTTAATGGAAGGATCCTCGACCAGTATAACCAATACCTAGCCAGCCCGAAGACCGCAGTGGCTAAGGTCGAAATTCTGTAACGGTCGGAATATCTTCGTAACGCGTAAGACTATGACGTCATCACAGTGATCGTAACCGTAAAATTGTAGATGTCAAAGTTCCAAAATTTTTACAGCAATGTGTAGATTAGTTTTGTTTTCAAATCATTCCAAAATTAAATACTTTCCTTATATCATTATTACTTCCTTTCAGATCTATTATCTCGACAGTCACGACATAATATCCTGGGTTCTACACCGCACCAACCCCTACACTGAGGGTCGAGACACACTATTACAGTGCGCACAGACGTCACACTCTGTTGAACCGATGGACAGACCGAACTCTTGCTTCTCAGCGTCTGCTCTCTTCCTGAGAGCTGGTGACAAGCTGGCAGTAAGAAACACCGGCGGAGATAGACACTCATTAATGCAGCCGGAAAAGAGTTTCATAGGTCTCGTCAAATTGGCTGATGCTGACGAGCCAATTGACGAATTCTAAGCTTTGTATTCTGTTAATTAATCTGACACCAATTGGCCACGTTGAATGTGTTACATGTTATAATCTGTGATTAAAAGTATATAACCTGACGTATGTCAGAAAACTCTAACCGAATAGAAAGCTATTAAAATATTAGCTATATTGCTTGTTCGTGACAATGAAATATGCATTAAGATTATATTTTAATACACGCCATAATTGGTTTGCACCTTGTTCACACTAAAAACAGGAAAATAGATCCCGGGGGAGAGAAGTAAAAACGACGTCGGCGCGATTCTTTTGTTTGTGATTGGACTAATAACGCTGTTTCTCTCTCACCGTAGTCTATTACGAATTTAAATAAATGTATATACATATGTGACTCTGTCACAGTACTTTCAAAGTATTTGTTAATTTATAGTCAATGCGTGCCATTACTAAGAGCAAAATAATATTAATTTTTGTACGTTTGATTAACTTCTGAATATTGGTATGACTTCTTTGAAAGTTCTAATGATATTATGATTTGTTGTGCCCAACAACGCCTATACTGGGAGGTTTCATAAATAATAACGATAGATCTGTTATGCCATTGATAATATAAGTACATATTGTAGACTTTTTTATTGTAATTTATTGCTTTATTGTATGAATATTAAAAGGAAATACAATGTCATTTTATAAAGTTATTGAATAATAAATAATTATTTTTAAGTTTTCTTTTATTTCGTCGAAAATTCGCAATTTTAAATCACTAGAAAATGTTTTACAGTTGATTTGATTGATTGATCTAGTAAAGTAATCTGATTGGTTAAACATAATTTGACAGGATGAGAATTTTAATTAAACAGTGTAATTAGACTAATTAACTTTTATGAACTTTGTGAATGAATGAACTCCTGTAAATCCCAGGTCCCAGTGTCAAATGAACATTTTATTTAAAAATCGGATTCCTTAAAACAGAAAAAGGTTGTAAATGTCCGTTGACGGGACCAATTCAATTCTATCCTAACCAAATGCGTTCAACGTACGCACGTTTTTCAATGTGTAAACCTATACGTTACTATAGATTCATACAAAAAGTAACTACCTTTAATTTATATAAGTAATCCACGAGTAGAACAATAAATAAAATACAAAGTAACCCGTTATAAGCTTTGCATGAAAACGTATCAGTTTCAGGCTTCGAAACTTAATTACCTAACGCACTCGATATCCCGATCGAAATGAAGCTCAAGTCAATTACAGCTGGATTGAACGTCTGGTTTGTGAACCCTTGATACAGTTTCTATGTTCCCTTTAAAACTTTATTAAATTGGATTTTGCCCCAAATCCTTTAATTAAAATAGAGCCAGCAGTGCTCATTCCAATTAAATAGTTTTTGTCTACCGGTGAGCTTTTGTTCTATAGAGAAAATAGCTTAGCGACTAAAATTGGTAGGGTAAGGCGAATTTTTAAAAAGCTTTCAGGCCTAGATCGCTTTAAAAAAAAGTAGTACATCGCTTTTGTAATCCAAAGCTTTTCGTAAAGCTAGTTATTTATTTATTCATAAAACAAACTGAAATCCAATCCATTCAATTAGTACAATACTAAAAAGTCGAATTAACTTCAAATTATTAATTTATTATTATATTTGTAACATTAGCAAAAGTTAATTTAATAAAGCTAAATAAAATTGTTGGGAAATTGCAAATAACCACCGCAATTAAAAAAGCACTCTGATTGAACGGAATAATTCCTTCCCTGACATGGAGGCTCGGGCGGACATCTTCAATTAACGTTAGAAGAAAACCTTACAAGTCCCTTGAACTCTGTTCACAGAACTTTTCTGAATAATAAAGAAAACCTCGACAAAATTAATTAATTAAACTTTAGTCTCCATAATGAGATGAAAGGTACTTCATTTCCATCTCATTTATCATAAAAATCAATTCTTATAACGCAGATTAACGGATATTTAACGATTACATCCACTTATAAGTAAAGTAAGTGATAGTGCGACTAATGCAACTGAGAGCAACAAAGCAAGACTAATAAATAAAAAGAGGTACTCTGTATACAGCCTAACTTGCCAGTCGCACTATCGATCGAGTTATATAAACCCCCGCCCGCCTTCAGCCATACCAGTGTTCCGTAGGTGGCTGAAAACCCAACGAACTCTATTTTATTGCGCACTCATCGCGCAGGCTTTACTCTGTCTCCCAGTTATCTTCCACACTTCCACCGGCTCGAACGCCTGTTATTGCTCCTGACTTTGTTGTGGCAGTGATAAATGGTTTAAGGTAAGACTGATGTTAGAGTTCGCTTTGATAGATTAAGAAATGGGACACCGACTGGGCGTTGTGTACTAAAATGGAAGAGCTAATTCACATTATTTCTCTTTCACGGGATATGACCTATAATATTGAAGTTTGCGGATCTTACGAATTTGCGAAATTTAGGGCATGTTTTCTCTGTTTATGTAAACAGCTGCTATTTTGTTAACAGGTGGAATAAGCATCATATTATCATACTGCTTTGTTTAGAACTTGAGTACGGTATGTGATAATATAAAATAAAAATGTTAAGGATATAATGACATAGTATTGTTACAGTTTATTCCCTGTAACTGTTAAAGATCGTTATGACTGGTCGGATTTAAATTCGTGTATGCGGTAATTTTACTTATCTCGACTATGTATTTGCGTGTTTTTCCCAGAAGAATGTAAGTGCGTGCTCCTATTTCACCATGCCTCCTGCTGATAGAGGACAAATCTTTGTTTTTTTTTAATGAAATAGTTGCAGCTCCTTACAAACATTTTGTAAAAACTTGGCGATTAAAAAGAGTGGCGGAGAGTTTATTGCTAGTTCTTCTCGTCCGTTCTACGCCCTTGATTTGAGAACTAGCACTAAGCAGTTAATGTTAAAATATAATCATTTAATATGTATTTCTTTATTGACGTTCATATACAAATTATATAAATATTGTATTACTCAAATATCTAACATAATTTTATATATTCCATGACAATTTTCCCTTCCTTTTAAATCCAGATACAAATTATATTAATTATAAGATCAATTCAACTGAAGTATTTTTGATTAGAAATTTTAAAATATAAATGAACACTGTCATTTCTCTTCCGGCAGCGATTTCATGAAAAATATGAGAAAATTAAATGTTATAAATACAAACATTAATATATGCTAATCCCCTAATTTCATAGATTATTAAGTATGTTGTCAAAAACTGAGTCATGAATAATAAGAGTGTAATCTCAGAGGAATATTATAAAGTGATCTTGTTTTCGATAAGTCGTTTCTGCGTAATAGGAGGCGGAGAGGCGTGATTAGAGAGCTTTTAGTAATTCGATTTTCTACATGAAACGTTCTGGGGAATTACAGCAAAACCCTTCTTGATTTTAGACAAAAATATCGTTTATTATTACGATATATAAGTATGAATATTACAATTATAATCTATTATTTGTGGATGATATTTTTCCTGTATCTTAAAAGATTTATTATTGAAAGTATTAAGTAACATAGCACCTATAATACAAAGTTGCATGTTATCGTTAGATTGATTTGTATTTTGGAATATTATATATATAACCTTCGTGATTTCCTGGAACCGTCTAATCTTTAACTTCAGCTTTTTTTGAAAAGCAAATGATAACCTCAACATAATCTAAAAAAGTATATGAAGCCTATTTTAATATATTAAAATTGTATGATGAAACAAATCTTCTAACGGTTAGACAACTATCTAAACTAATATGGTTTTTTTTTTGAAAATTAACACCGACCATACATGCAACGCAAACCAACATATAATATTCCCAAAAACGTATCTACTTCACCGAACGCTTTTGTTTTGAGAGGTCTTTTCATCTTTAAGCTATCGATTCCAAAACTTTATACATTCACTAAGTCTTTAGCAACATATTCGAAACCTTTCCTATTCTGAAACCGAAAGTTTTCTTGTTGTGCATCAGAAGTTTAATTATAAAATTGTAATGTAGAAATTATAACATCAAGGTTTGGATTTTCATTAATATGTCAAATGTATGGGACTACACAAAGATGGGTATGGGGGGCTTGCGAACTTACTCTTACATTTTTATTTATTATGAGAAATATTTTTTTTTTTCATAAAAAATAAGATAGTCTTCAGATTTAGAAAAGAACTTTGTTCTTTTTTAGGTCAACCGCAATGATTATATTCTGGCTATGGGCTTTAATAGCCTGCCTTGTCAGCAATTCGGCGGCCGAGAGGGGTGGTTCCCTCAGGGGGGCGCTTGAAGCATTACAAAGGAGACAACGCGGCCGTCTTCAAACTTCGGGACACATCGTTCCACAGGACTATGATACTTTATACGAGTTTGTCCCTCCTCAAGCATATGCAGGTATACAGAGTATTCTTAAAACTGAAATAATTTCTTTTAAATGTACGTGATTAAATATGATTTATTTTTATTTTTTTATTAAATATAAGCCTATTTTAATGAATGAACATTTATTATTTTCTCAGAACCCGACTATGCGATTGATGTTGAAGATGTTGAGGAAGAACCAAAGTACATTGTAAAATTACTTGATAATGAAACTCCTTCTGATGCATATGAATATAAGATCATCAAAAAGAAAAATTCGGTTACCCGTGGTGATAATAAAAGACAATCTGCATTTCGGGAAAGAAGTCAACACTCCGACAACGATAGACTTCGGGACCTTTTCATGGAAAGAAATGAGGCTCAGGATAAGGAAGAAATTTCACAAGAAAGACCTGAAAACGACGCTGATTATGCTATGCTATTAGGACAGTTATGGAGTAAATATAAAACCAATAAAGCAAATTCCAACCGAGTAGAAAATGCTCCCCAAGGTGTAATTAAATTGTATAAAGAGAAGATTGTTAAAAAAAGTTATCCAAATAATTGGGGGCCCATAGCTTTCAAAAGGAAACGAAGTTCAGGCTACGAACCGGAGCGTCCATCTGTTGACATAGACGAAAGTAAAATTTTAGAAAACCAAGACCAAGAAAATTCTAACTACAACGCGTACGATGTATCTGATGATGACAAAGACGATGATATGCGAGAAGAATATGCCATTGCTTTTCAGCCGTTAGATGATGACAGCCTTTCTGATCTGGCAGATGAGGATCAGTTTGCCTATGAAAATATTGAGAAAAGATTTCCTGTGTCTAAACGAAGTGGTGGAACTGGAAGCAATAATATGCAAAAGAAAAGATTTGCCCTAAACAACCACGATAATGCAAAAACTTTTAGAGGTAGTTCGGGTACTGATCCAAAAATAATCGAAGATTTATCAAAAATATTTGATAATTCGGAATATGAAATAATAAGAAACCCAGTCAAAAGAAGCAGTGACAATGTCGAAACCCCTCATGAAATAAAACCTCCCAGTGTGAATAGTCATGATAAAAATGATAGTCGCATTAACTCCAGCTCATCGTCACCAGACTCCACAAATCATGAGCATCATGGTCATCCCCCAGGAGTAACTGGCAAAGAGTTAGAACATGATGAACATTCTCACGATCACGATCATGATCACCACAACCATGACATGCCAGAGTCTGTAAAACCCAAAATTATACAAAAAAAGTCTGTAGACTGGTCCGATTACTTTGGAATTGACAAGAGATTTAAAAAGTCACCGGGCTTAAGTGATGAACGGCTTAAAAAGCTTTATTTTGATACATTTAACAAAGAGGTAGTTTATCCTTTAAACAATGTGAGGAGAACAAGTTACATGAAGCGGAACTTTGTTGCACCGAAGTTTAGAGAGAATGTACCGAATACTAATATGAAACCACGTGAAGAAAAAAGGAATGCAGGTATTAATACTGACACAAAGTTAGAAAATTTTGACAAAAAATTGAAGAACATGGAAGGAATAATTGTAGATGAAGCATTGCAGTATTCTAATAATGGAGAACAATTAGATTCAAAGGAAGAACAAGAAATGAAAGAAAAATTATTGTCACGTCTAGCTGCTGCCTATAGTTTGGAAAAAATGCGTAAGGCATTAAAAGAATTCAAGCAGAGCCTACAAATGCAAAAGGTGACACCAAGCTCTCAGTCTACTTCGGATGGTGAATCTAAGGATAAGAGAGTTGCTGTTAAAAAAGAAAAAGTAATAATAGGGAACGATATTCCATCTGTTCATGAACAAAAAAGTGAAATAGATGAAGATTTTGAAGATGAACAAGGCGCAGGACACTACATAAATGGAAAACTAGAAGAGCAATTATCCGAGGGATACATGGGCGGGAGTGGCCGACATCGTTCTCCTGCCATTTCTACAGGTAGTTTAACTTAATAAAAATAAAATAATGTCACATTATTAAACCTAATACTTAATCTTTTCCATCAGTAAGCTCTGCCGGCGCGTGTCCTGTACTTGATAAGATCATTAAAAGGTGCAGGGGTGTAGACTTACTAGCGGGAGATCGTGGCCAGCTGTTCCTACCTCTGTGTAGTTTACATCAAATATGCTACCTTTGTGTAAGTATATAGAAAATATGAAAAATTCTTTGGCTTTTTGCAACATAATATATTTTATAACTGTGTTTCACAGGGAGAAGCCCCACCTACGACATGCGATTTAGTTTTTCTCTCAGAAGCCGATTCCACCTGTGAAGGCGATATGAGCTGCCAACGTGCCGCACGATCTGCTTTGATGGCTTTGAGAGAGCTACATGACAACCTGGCTGATGAGTTGGATGGTGAATGCGAGGCTAGCCCCTGCCTCCCTGCAACCCTGAAGCTGAATCTAGGCTGGCAGAGAGCCCTGCAACGATAAATAACGGTTTTACGGCTCGCATTGTGCGGTGATGTTATCTTATCCAAAACGGAGTTCTGAAACTGAAACGGATCGAATTGTTCGTTTGAAATGATTGTATTTCATTGTACAAGATTTGTTACTATTTTGTAATACTTTTTTCTAAATTCTACTATCATACAGTCGCTGCATTTGGTCAAGCATTTAATTAAGTATTTAGGTATATTTTTCTACCATTTTTTCGTACGTACCTAGCCAGCCATAGGTGCGTTCGAGCATTTACTATTATGTGTTGTAAGGTGCAACTTTACTCTTTATGTACTTAAAAGAACTATTCTTTGATATATTCAGTAACTATGCTTTTCATATTATGTTGTATATAATTGTGATGAAGATTATAATATTTCCTATTCTGAACCTCATGTTGTCGGTATATTTAAAGAATGATGAAGAAATATGGATATAATATATGTATTGTCTGGGAGTTTATCGTTGTTGAATGTTATTTGCATGTTAAATATTATTTGTGTTGTGTCGGCGTTATTATGAATGGATCCTAAGTACTGTAAACACTAAATGTATTTATTTGTAATTTTATTGATAAACACAAATTATTCTTAAACGTTAAATGAATGTAGAATAATTTTAAATCACATATTATTAAACTGCATATAAAAATATATTTGTTGATTTGAACTATATATAGGTGTATGTTAAATATAGTAAATGAAACAAGAAAAAAAATAAAAGCGCGTAAAATTTTTTTTTTCACTAAATCTAAAAGTTAAAATGTGAAATGCGATTTCGCACAGCACGAGTGCACCACTCTAGACTTTACTAGACAATAATTCTTTCTTTGCTTTCACGAGGTCCACGCCTAAGAGGAGAAACGCTAGGAATCCAGGCTTCATGTCTTCCGTATTTGGCATCGCGTTTAGATCCTATTTATACAAGGCATGTATATCAAAATTCTACACCCATTTATATATATACATATAGTAAAGTAGAACCTTAAACCTTTGATTGGAATTATTACTTGTAACTGCGACGCACGTGAGTGCAAAGCAGATAATTTTAACTCAATGTTATCTCTATTAATCATGGTAACAATAAATGGTTTCGAAAATAATAAGGTCTATTTGAAAAACCCATTATCCCAGAAGCTAAAGTTCATGGAATGTACAGATACCGGCAAACTTCTTGAGCATTAAACAAGGGAGTGGGAGAAAGTTTGCACATCATACACATAAACGTCAACTGATTTACCAATCACGCGATCGACACGTCACTCTCCCACCGCCGCGCACCACCGCCCGCCGCCCCCCTCCCTGTGATACCTAAAAATCGCTTCTAAGCAGGCAAGATCTAGACATTTGTTCAAGATGTTTGCTGGTATCTGTACTGGGACGTAGAATTTTTGTATGGGTATTGGTTAATGGACAATAATTCGTAAAGTAAACTATTTTTTTACTTATAGGCTACCTACCTACAAGCATTGAAAATATGTTTAGGACTGTCTGATGAAGTGTTCGGTTTTAATAAGGACGAAATAATCTTACCTATTCAACACGTTTTTTTAAGGTAGAATAGGTACTCATTTAAAATATGTTCTCTAGTAAATTTTTAGTTTCCTTTCCGCATACTAGCATCTAACATTAATCAACATTATCCAAATTTGTTAACTTTATACAAAATGCATGTTTTCGATACAAGTGATTATCAAATGTATGCCTTTGAAATGATTCGAACGTGTTCGATTGAAGATATCACTTATCTATTGATAACGTTCCAAACACGTCGATAACTCAGTGCAGCGTCGAATTAACAACAAAGAACATACTAATTAAAATACTTTTTAGTTTTATTGTGAATGCTATGGCTAGTGATATAACGAGGGGAAGAGACAATCCATCTGTGACGCAAGGTAAAAAGACTGTTTTTATTGAATGAATAATTATTTTAAATAAAATTACTTTTTCATAGAGATCTTCTAGAATTCACGATAGGTAATGTATCTAATTAACTGTCAAAGGTTGATACAGTGCCACATACTTTTCTTGGCCGGAAAGAGCATTGTTGCCATGGATATTAGTATTGCCAGTAAATAAAAATTAACCATTAACTTCAATTATTTGAAGTCATCCAGGCTAACTTAATAATTTATTGAAATGTCTTAATAAAACTATATATACTAGTATCTAGAAAATACAGTTTTAGGCTTAAATGAATGTAACACAAACTTAGGAACAACTGATATGATAGGTTATGTTAACTTAATATTTATAATATCTTTTAAGATACCTAGCTATCAGAACCATTCGATTATTAAAACTTGGCCATTGTAATGAATAATGCAAGGAATAAAACGAAATACATTTTAGATGGATTTTTATGAGATGTTGGTAGACAGACTGACAATGTCAGTCTGACATTTCAAAATGGCGACTATTATAAACTGTACCTTGTCAATGTCCTGGTCGCTCTCATGTCATTTATCGCAAACGTGAAAGGGACAAAACAATCTATAACAAATGTAAATCTGTATTTCAGATGACGGATCTTATTTGAGAACTTCTTCAGAACGAATAATAAGCAATCAACCACAGTCAAATAGTAATAGGAACAGTAAGTTTGAACAAAATAGTAAATTAACTCATTTTATGTTATATAATTATAAATAGTCAGTGCGAATCAATACATAATTGTCGCAGAAATTAAGACCTTATTTTTCGAATTGTCAAATGCAATTCGATTGAAACACAAACGCTTTAAAGCAAGTAGATCAGCCGTTTATGACTAACTCGTACCAATTAACCTACCAACTATTTAATACATCAACCCAAGAAGCCACGGTTATATATCTACCGCCACAAGCGTAGATAAAGGAAACAATAAAAGAATGATACCGCTCTAGAAAACACATATATACGAGTATACTACTGCAGTATGTAATAGTAATAAATGGATATATATTTGTTAATCAAAATGTCGACAATTCTGTCGAAACGGGTTTATTTTGCTACGTATCATTATTCTTTATTACATTTAATGAAACTCTAAACTGTATTGATTTTTCCTTTTAAAACTGGGGTTGGTGAGAATATAAAGTGTAAGACAAAAGACGTGCGCAAGGTATGATTAGAACTTGTATTGAACAATCACAATTAAACGAAACGCGCCGTCGTTCTTCATTTTACATTCTTCCTATAGATTTCTTTTACGTATTATTATTCAACTTTATTATCACATAAAACCTATCTAGGTCATCTTCGTGCACAGCTATCGGTGTCTACAGAAGCATGGAACACCCGCAACGTGTCTCCATTGAGACCCATGCATGGTCTGGACTTTCTCACAGGAGTCTCAACATTACACATACAGCAGACAGTTGATATATCTCACTGTAAGTATTCTAATTCCCAACACCGTTTATATTCTAAGGGCGGATCTAACGCGTCTCATGGGGTTCATGAGCTGGGGCCTGGGCAGTCTTACTTTAAGACAAACAAAAGAGCTGTGACTGAATTTTGTCACATCGTAAAATGACTGCTTTACGACTGATTTGAGCGCGACCACCGCTGTGAAAACCGCTGTGAGAGTTCGAAAAGTGAGTTACAGAATCGCAAGGCTGATCATAGAGACTTAGTAATTATCTACGCGTACTTGTATGGTATAATTTATTTCCTTTTTAATATTATTTATATACATAGTAATGTAATAGAAAACAAACAACAATTAAATCAGGAACAAAAAAAGAAATAAACCCTAAAACTTAAAACAAATTATGAATTTTTGTGAATTCAGAGGGAGAGTGTACATGTACAATGAAATAGGTCACTCTCACATGCAAAAGTATTGAGGATAATAAAATGGAGCAAACACACACATATACACTTCTGGGTACAGAAGGATGCTTTTTTCATATAATTTTCGTCTTATAATAACTATAACCAAAGCTAGATAATAAAATGCTAGGAAAACAACATTTGTTATATTTAACAATTAGGTCCCTGTAGCATAATGCCGTAATTCCTTAATGTATTGCGATACTGATACTGTGTGTAAGAAAATTATTTACAATTTTTTTTAATATTGTTTCATATTTAAAATGAATAAGTAGACAACAGACCAGTAAAAAAGGTTTTTCAAAACTTTGTCAAAACTTTTGAAAGGAAAAAACACATAAACCTGTTTAATGTGGTCATTTTCTTAAATGATAAAAACCTTCAAATGTTACTTAAATCAGTTATTAGTGTCTTAGTTTACTGATTGTGTAAATGTATTCTAGAAACTCACACATTAATAAAATTACTGTTACAAAAACCTAAGCACACCCATACAAGGTTATAGTATAACTCGAGTTTTAAATCGACGTAAAATAAAGTGATCAGTTTAAAAATATCTTTTAACTATAAAAGCTACCTTGAAAAGCTCTACCTACACGTTTACAAATAGCCACGTTATATTTTGTATGAATGGAGCGTAGGTAGAAGTCTCATTGTGCTTGAAAAGCTCGCAATATTTTGATTAATTAACTACAAAATAGAACATAAAATCTCTTTGAGTAAAATTCTCCGGAGAGATAATTTATATTAGCAAATAAAACTCCTTTCATTTCAAGTTTATTAGCCGTTAGAATTTTATTAGAATTATTATGAAATAAACCGTTATTGTAAGTAAAGAATATCACTGAATGGTCCTATTAACATATTGTGTCGGGTTTACAACGAAATTGTAATGAAAAATGACTCAGTGGCCATTTTCGGCAACTCCATAGAGTCCTCCGACCGAGTCAGTCACCGTCTAAGACCGAGTTTTTTTAGCAACCTTGCATTGTTAATTATTATTATGTTATTATATTCGCCGCAATAATGCTGGCTAATCGATTGCGAGGAAGATGCATGAATCTGCCTAGCGCTGCGCCTGATTCTCCGACTATCATGTCATTTTCACACGTGTACCTATATATTATTTCTTACATATTTTCGTAACTGTTTCATTGTTCTCCTTTTAACAGGTTTGAGACATTTTTAAGAGCATAAATAAAAAAAAATTTTTTTTGAAAGGAATATTATAAATTCTTTTTAGAATACAATACGTATATCTTAATTTTACAATAGTTGTACTAATAAACAGTTGACTTAGTATTGTCTTTTATTGACATAACCTTTACACATTTAAAGAAAACACTTTTTTACCGGATTGATTTTAAAATTATGTAAAATAATTGTAAATTTATAATAATACATAACTTCAATCCGGTAAAAAAGTGTTTTCTTTAAACAGTGGACTACTTAATTGGTAATTGTAATGTTATTGTTTGGACACGAAAAGCACAGACTATAGTCACCTACTCTACTTACTTTTACAAGGGCTATCTAGCGTTCCCTTTATGGGGAGGGTGACAAAATAAGTTTTTTAAAATCAATATATACTAATATTCCAGTAACATCCAACATAAAATCGGAAAATCTGTACACAATTAAAATACCAAATGGCCTTACACTGTATCTCGCGAGTGAATCGTCGACGAAGACTCAAAGGCTTTTGTGTGGCGTCGGACGGGCCTTTACCATGCAGATTCATGATAACACCAGACAAAGTGTAATGCTAATGGAGAGGAGGTTAGCAGCTGCCTCCTGCTGCTTTCCATGTAGACTTCAGGTTAGTTAAACTAAATTTCTAAAAGAGCGTTTTTACTGTCTATTTTTAAGCTATTGCATAAATTTGAGCGCGGCGACCGAATCAATAAATTCCGTAACGAAATAAACCTAACACACGATGACGTAATAAAGGTGCGGCCAATACGCGTTAGAGCGGGACAGAACGCATACTGCGTCTCACATCGGTTATGCGTGATCGGATAGGCGTGTTAGCCTGAGTCTGGTAGAGTGGTAGATTGAATTAATATCAAAGAAAAAACTTGAATTAATATATTGCATAAATTTATAAAAAATGCTATGCAATAGCTTTACCGCGGCAGTCCCCGAGTGCCATACGTATTTTTTATTTATTTATTTATTTATAGCCTCATATCAGAAATACAAAATATATACATTATAACTATTGTTTTTCTAATCTACGATAACTAATGCTGGGTGCCTACGGGCAAAGGCCTCCCCCATGGTCCTCCATTTTTCCTTATTGTATACCAATCTCGTCCAGGTCTTAAGTCTTTCCAGCCATCTCCATCGGCCCACCTTTTAAATTGCCTACCTCTGTTTCTTTTATGGCCTCTTGGTTGCCAAAGGGCATAGTGTTACAATTTTGCTTCATTTATCTGCTCCTCTTATGGTATGTCCAACCCATTTCCATTATAGTTCTTTTGTTTTACTGTCTACATTAACAATATTCAATAATCATCTGATTACATAATTTTTAGTCGCACGGATGGAATTACGATAGGGTTAAATTGTGTTTAAATGTGTCTAGACACGCAACTATAGGTAACCTTCCGATCGTTTATGACCTTATTTGACTAAAGATTGATTATTACCTTACCTTTTGTATAATATATTTGTTATTTTTATTTTAACCATCTGCAATCAGCCTCTTTTTGGTTTTTATCAGATTTTATGAAATGATGGCAATCAGGGAACGCAAATCCAATATTTTTTTTCCCCGTAATTCGTAATTAATCTCTTTCTCGACAGTGGCCCTTCCCAAATTTTTATGGACTTCAGCATTTCGTGTTAACCACGGCGCATCACTCATATTTCGCAGTGGTTTGTTGTGTTTTGTTTTGTAGCCACAAGATACGCTTATGCTAGTTTACCTATATGAATAAAAACCACTTAAAAACTACAGCTTTGTTAATATTCAACTGTAACTTTGATTGACTGACCATAAATTTATTCCTTGTTTATGACCTTTTTATTGCTTGCTATTAATTGTCACCGTTGTTTGGATTCAGGAGATGCAAGTAATAACGCCGCCAGGTAACTACATAGGTCGTGTTCAGCAGCAATGGACCTGGGTGGTTCCTTTCTACCTCGTGAGAAATGTTAATGACGAAGTCATATACGTCATTGAAGGTCCTTCAAGCATCGACAATCGGAATATGATCCTTGGGCATTTTAAGGTAATATAGAAAATATATGATTGACTTCCTCAACAGAAAAGTAATAACTCTTTTTAACTCCACTTTTGTATAAAGTAAAAATTAACGTTAATTTTAAGTCGTTCATATAAGTAAAGCCAAGTACAGATACCGGCAAACATCTTAAACAAATGTCCTTGCCTGCGCAGAAGCGATTTTTAGGTATCACTGGGAGGGGGGTGAGCGGTGGTGCGCGGCGGCGGGAGAGTGACGTGTCGATGGCGTGATTGGTAAATCAGTTGACGTTTGTGGCCCGCGCTGCGCAAACTTTCTCCCACTCCCTTGTTTAATGCTCAAGAAGTTTGTCGGTATCTGTAACGAACCGGTGCAGTCGCGTTCCTGAACATGCTTTATAGGCAAATAGTTAAAAATAAGAATGATCGAAACCGTTGCCTAACCATACTGAATATCTATCTTATTTTATCTTTTCTTGAATTTTCAAGCCATTATAAATTAAAACAAATACGGACGTTATTCATTCACCTAATTAGAACACAGACCTGGGTCTTACACAATATACCTAGATAAATCTATTTTATTTTATCTTTAACTTAGTACTTTTGAATTTTCAAAGCGAATTATAAATTTAATAAAATATCAAATACGTGACAGTTATTCATTCACCGTAATTAGAACACAGAACCTGGGTCTTACACAATATACCTGATAAATCTATTTTATTTAATCTTTATCTTTGTGTTATTACAGATACTATCGAGTGATTTTTTAAGAGAAGTTGGCAAAATATCACACAGGTGGGAGGGAGACGTGAATAGTTTCGTAACGGCGATAGAATTTCCACACTGTGCCTCAGACCCGAAACAGAAAGCCCTTCTTCTTGCTGCTACATTTTTATTGGTATATAATATTTTTTAAATAATCTATACATTCATATTAGCACTGAAATTAATGAAAACTAATTAATATCTTCAAGTAAATACATATTATATTTCGAAAATTGCAATCATATTATGGTTGTTTCTTGAAAATCAAAGATTTCAAAATACTATGACATAATATTATATGTAATATAGGCCCACAATCTGAACCGGTGACGGCGTTGCTAAAGTCGAACCCATCAATTGAAAATTGGCGGTTTTAAGGGTAAAATTCTTTCGGTCTTATTTATAAAAAACAAGATTCCTTAAAACACTCGATAAACGTCGATGAAAATAATCTGTGGTGGAGATTTTTCAAGGAAAAGACGTAACCACAGATTAATTAAACTATCTCTAAGGAGTGCTTTAGAGGAATCGTGTTTTTATAAATCAGACCGTAAGTCTTTCAGCATGAAGTATAAAATAAAGACAATTTTTTTTGGTAGTTTATATATTTTGTTACAATATTGGTGGGATCCATTGATATTGTCATTCATGACGTGCATCATGTGTCTATTAAGTATGCCTCTTTTAAATAAAAGAAAAGCAGATGTCACTTGATCTATAGACGTTGTAAAATGCTCATTATTTTCTTTCAGGAGTACACGTATTTCGAGAGGGCAAAAACAAGTTGTCTGCGGTTTAATTGTTGTTGAAGTGCCAGGATGTTTTGTACACAAATTATAAGTTATTTGATTAATTGATTTTGTAGGACATTACGTAAATAGCTAAGTTGTACCTTTCCATTTAATTTGCATACTCTAAGTCCGTAAACTCGTCTGGTGTCCAAAAAGTTCAAACAGTCAGTTGACTGACTGAATCTTGCGACTAGATTAAAGTGTCGTTTAAGAAAGCGGTTCCTTATCAAGTTGAGTATACAACAGGAAAAGCATCAGCTAATAAAGACTTTGTTAAATTTTATATTAAAAAATAAATTTTTCATCATATATTTTTTATTATTCCTATATGTTCTAATTTTTATATTGTGCAGAATAACTTGCATCATTTGTCTTAGACCGGCATACTACCCCGGCTTCCTCCATATAAGTCCCCAAGAGGCCCCCTATATAAGTCCTATGGTAAATAAAGTACAACTAAAGAGCTTGATGGTTCCAGACGCTTAAAATTTTTAACTAGAAAGGATTATGATATGAATGGTAGACACCTAAATGAGGACGTGTGGGCATATAAAACTTTATTTATAAACTTAAAATAACTTTATTCATATAGGTAACCAAATACACTTATGAACATCAATAGAAAAGATGTTAAATTGATTCTAAATTTACATTTACCAGTTCGCAAGTCAAGGTCGTAGAGAGGGCAAGATATATAACTTATAGCAAAGAGACTTAAATAAATAATTAATAACGTATTTTATACTCTTTGATTTATATAGATAAAAAATCTATATTGTCACACATTATATTATGTGACAAATATGTCAAATACTATCAATACAACATTTATGAATAACTTACATTTTTTACAAATATTTCTTAATATAAACATTTACTGAAAGTAATGGTCAATTCAAGTAAACCTTGCAAATCTGTTGATACAAAAAGAGAGAAGACATGGCTTTACGACCAGTATTACATTGGTGAAAGAGATTCTGAAAAGAGAAAGAGTGGACGTGGTATACATCACTGGACGGGAGCGAAGGTGAAACTAGCAATCTAGAATTGTTTAAATTTCATCTAATTACCACCAATCAATTTTCATTATCTAAGGTATCTTATTTTGTATGATGTATAAATTTTACAATTATAGTTTTGTACCCAAGCGAAATCGTAGTCATTCAAAATTTAAATGTTCCCAAAGGGCTGACGATAAATAAAATAAAATAGCTTGATTCAAGTATTTTAAGTTATTATATATTTAACACGAGTACAAGATCTGCGAAGGAGTGAAGGCCTCCTCCACATTCTTCCTCTTGTCTCTCATCTTCGCTATGATTATCCAATTTCCCTCACTATTTATTTTATTTTACCTTCCCAGATTTCTGGTGGGCGTCCATCATCAGTCAAAAAGGCTGATGTTACTTGATTTAAAAAGAAATTTAGTAAAACATCTACTGGCATAAACATCTCTCAACTCTTATAATTCAGTATAATACAATAATTATTAAAATTTATTTAGTCCCTAGAAAGCTACGATGGTCAATTCACATGTGATACAATGCATGGTGCCGGAGAATACCGATGGAGATATCATGATGGTAAACCATTTACCTATGAGGGCTATTTCTTTAATAATAACATGCATGGATATGGAGTGATGTCTTTTCCTGATGGACGGACATTTAGGGTAAATAAATTTTAAAAATAAACGGTTAAAGTCCGCTTTTTATTGATTAACATTACCTTATACGTCAAAAATCCAATACATTTTTGACAAAAGCAATTACAATAAATAATACAGTGTAAACTCTTTATAACCTCGTTCGCTATAAGGACTACCTCTCTATAACATAAAAAAGATACAATTTGGTTGGTTTAACACAAATATTTATAACACAATACATTCATTTACTCTTTGTAACGGCCACTCTCTATTACGAATTTTTCCATATCAGACATCAACAAGATACTTAAGTGTAATTGTTTTTATAATCAGATTACAAAACTAACCTATTGAGGTGCCGAAATTTCTAAAAAGGCATCTGAGGTCATATATAGCCGTCTCGCCTTTATTATTGTTAATTGTATTTTATTACATTATTCTTAGATTACATTGCCTGTAGGAAATTTTGATCTTAGTTACTAAACGCACCATTGTCACCTATGTACTCGTATATTTTCCCTTCTCTCTATATAACGAAAAAATATAAAGAGTTTACTGTATGTACGAAATTACTTTAATAGTCTTTGCTTTTAATTTTCTTTTTCTTTTAAGACGATACGCCCTCCAGCCCCTCGGAGTATAATTATGTGTCATAGGCAGTGGGATCATTTAATATCAGTTGAGCCTCCCGCCTCTTTGAAACAAAGGGCATACAAATGTCCAAAGCATTGCGTCCAGTCACCTTCTTATGTCTTTGACAAACGTAGTTGACCTGTGTCCATTCTACGGAAGTACAATTGTCATAGAAATTTCATGCATAAGAGAACATTTACCACTGAATCGGGTCGTCTCAGAACAAATTTTTCATCTAATTAGGTATGATTTTCACTCGGGAGAAATAATACTGAAAGTGTTGAAAATGACTTCGCGAGTAATAGAATTTTACAGATAAACGCTTTATTAAAAATTTAGTACGGTAAGCAAAACAGTTTGTTTTACAAATGCAAACTGGTGTCTACTAATCATTCTAGAAATTATATTAATTTTTTGGTAGTCTAACCAATGTTTTAATAGCAGAGTTGGCCTAGTTGCTTGAGCGTGCGACTCTCATCTCTGAGGTCGCAGGTTCGAATCCCGGCTGTGCACGAATAAAAGTGTAAAGGAAAACATCGCAAGGAACTTCGTCGACCTTTTTAGTATTTAAAAGTGGTGTTGTCTTCTCTTTAAGCTTTTATAGGATAATCCAACTCCATCTCACTTAACCTCTGTGATTACCCAGAGATGCGTAATGGAGCAATGAACAAACCAACACAAAATACGACAAAGACAAGCACTTCTAAGATGTTAATTTCTCTAATAACTGAATGTTTATCAGGGTCTGTTCATCAATAACACACGATGGGGTCCTGGTATACAATCACATGCAGCGATAAATGAAGACGTTGGCCTCTGGTGTGGTAATCAGCTTATCAGATTAGCATGGAAACCATCCACGCCGAGTATCACTCCCGATTTCATGATGAATACTGTTGGAAAGACTATAGTTGAATATCATAGACGGTTATTAGCCACAAAGATAAAAGTCGTGGGTATTTATTGTTTGGTTTGGTTTACAACAAAATATCTTATTGATTAATTGTACGAATAGTAGACATTTAATACGTAATAAAATATGAGAAAACTTCTACTGAATTACAGTAAATGAAAAAACTAAGCTTTATCAATATCTGCGGCGTTGGCTTCCTCTAAACCATACCTTTTCATCCATCTCTTGCCAACTTCCTCAATCCTGGGCCACATCTCTATGCAGCCCTGCGATTCTCTTTATCTCACTTTTCGAACTCACACAGCGGTTTTCGCATCGGCGGTCGCTCTGAAATCAGTCGTGAAGCAGTCATTTTATGATTTGGCATTCTGATAAACAATAAACTACAAGATCCCACCTTTTCAGAAAAGTGAGTTACAGAATCGCAGGGCAGATCTATATTTCCATCTACTCTTTGGTCTACCTAGATCGTGTAGATGATATAGTGGGATCCATTCGGTTTCGACTATTGCCCATCTGTTAACCATGCAGGTTAAATAACGGGGTCGCCCGTTCATTTAAGCTACTTAGTTTATTTTTACATAATGCGGAAATTATGTCAAATTTTAGAACAGTAGTTCAAGAAATATTTTCGCTGGTAACACAGACTGTTTTTGTTCTAGATAGGAAAAAGTAACAGTGCCTTAGATCTTCTAAAGGAATGTGGGGCTGACCCAGTATCAGCAGTAGAAAAATGGCATAAATTATATCCAAAACATTGCACAGATATCGCTAGTCCAATGTGTCATGTTCAACAATTTGAATACGACTATTATGAAAAAAATACTCAATATAAACTTGAAGAAGTAAACCAGATTCCATACTTCGAGGTAAACTGGTCAACTTGAACTTTGATTTAATTACTTTAATCTTATAATTATTTCATAAAGTCTATTAAGTATGAGGGTGTGCAATTATTTAATCAATTACCGTCTATAATTCGAAATATTAGCGCGCTTCACTAATTCAAAAGGGCATTAAAGGTACATGTCAGAATGAGCCCAGTAAACTATAATTGGGACGGCTGATGGCGACGTGTATCTCGTTCGTATATACATATTAAATTTAAGTTAATGAGAAATACATTTCTTTAAACATTAATCTTATTAATAATATCAAATATCAGGACACGCAAACAAGCGACACCGAACAAAATAACATATATTATGCATGGAACAATAATAATGTTACAATAAACATGATGAAACATAGCTATCAACATGAAGAGCAAAGGGACCACTCTCAGATTGACTTATCTTCTATATTATCTGGTCCAAGGAGATTGTTTAAATCTGCTGGAAAGCACGAGGCTGATTGCAGAGCTTTACTCTTGACTAGCTACTTAGGATATATTGTTAATGTAGCGCAACTTATTAATAAAGAAAATGTTCACCCAAATGTATCCGATTTGCAAGGAAATTCAGCTCTCATGTATGCTACGGTAAGATTTATAATTGATGAATATTAATCAGTTTGAGTAACGTTAAGTCTCACCTTCTTAAAGCCTTACCATAGAATATAGTTTAATATTAATAGTTGAATCTATGTAGGTATGAATTTTGCGGTTTCCTGAAAATTGTCACTTTTTCACGCTACAATGGACGTAATCTCTATATATATATAAAATTCTTGTGTCACATTGTTCGTTCCCATACTCCTTCGAAACGGCCCGACCGATTCTTATGAATTTTTATGCATATTTAGTAAGTCTAAGAATCGGCTACTATCTAACTTTCAAACGCCTAAATCTTAAGGGGTGTCCACCCAAAATTTTTTGTTTTTATTTTTTTATGATACAGCATATTAAAATACATACAACCCTTAATTTTCATCTACCCTCTACAATCAACCCCTATTTTTTATTTGTTGGTTAAGAACTTATAACTTGATCACTAAGGTTTTTATAGAGAAAAATCACAGATACACCTAAAAATTTTTCATTCTGGAAAACCGAACAGTCTCTGGGGTAGCATAGCAAAATGTTCCATGTTGGTATGTACTAAAAACCTAGGCTATGCATTAAGGAGAAACAAAGTTCGCGGGGGCAGCTAGTAATTATCTATTTTGCGTTTGCGTAAACGATATTTTGATACTATGATGTTCCCAGTGCGGCGATCAAGCAGATGTAATACGTTTCCTAGTGGAAGCGGGAGCTAACGTAAATGCATTCAATGATACTTGCTGCACACCTTTGGGAATCGCTCTGATGCGGTACGCTTGTGCTATTAATGATATTCCACCAAATTCGATGGTACAAGCCCTTATTCCTCCACCAGTTATACCTACTCCACGTAAGCTGATTAATTAATAATTTCAGAGGAAAAACCTACTTCAATGTACTATTAAAAAGTTTTTTTTTAGCTACAGAAGAGTCAAAAGTTTTTGAATGGAATATAATAAGAGATCAATTTGGGCCAACTATAACTTCAATAAATAGAACTCCAAGTAAAACAGGAAGAACAGCGAGTTCAAAGAAAGTTAAATCCCTAATGTCCATTAAAGATCAGCCTGTTAGCAAAAAAAAGACTGACGCATCACCTATAAAGCATCCAGAACCGTTGTACGAATCAGATGATTCATTGTGTGATTATAAGAAAGTATACAATGACGCTAATCGAGAATATTCGATTAAAGTAAATGATATATTTATAAGCCCCAACGCTGATGTTCCATACTTATTCAATATCGCTGATATGATCATGGAAATTGAAACTCTTGAAGAGGATTCCAAGAAAATTCAAGAGAAGAATCCAAAAAAAAATATGTCGAAAGTAATTAAAGACACCTTTAAAACTAGTAAAGTGTTGATAAGTCAGAGTAAAGAAAGATTAGACCACATGTCAGAAAACAGCTTACAAAAATTAAGAAGTGATATGTACGTGTCACTTGAAATAAAATGTAATAGATAATTAAATTTTAATTTTGGTAACAAAAATTTTAGGTTGTCGAAAATGAAATTAACAATTCTTGAACTTTTGGCAAATGGTGCAAAACCAACGTTAGTGTGCTGTCCACAACCTGCATTGGTGATGGCAATTTCATGTAATAGTCCTGACTTAATCAAACACTTGGTGCAATATGGTGCTGATGTAAACGAGTTATATCCAAGGGTATGTAAATACAAATTAGTCTTCTATGAACATATTTTATAATTATCAATAATACGATTTGTGCATAGTTACGAGGCTATTCGCCATTGGACATTGCGGTATCAAGACAGTTTACTTGGGAAAACTTAGAAATAATAAGAGCATTACTCGAAAACGGCGCAAATGCTAATAGAAGTATACACTGTGAAGGCGATTCATCAGATATCACTGTAACTGTAATACGAATTTCAGCACCAACACTTTTACATGCTGTTCTTGCTAGAAAGGTAGAAATTGAAAATGAAGAAGAGGTATAATATAACTTAATACTATAATTTCCTGTGTCTAATAAACATATTTTTTTCCTTGGCGCGACAGACAGTCCTGGCTGTTTCAGCGCAGAGAAATCAGTTACCCACGTAGTCCTGGAAAACGTATGTAGTTTCCCAACAAATCCTCTAAGCTATGAGGTCGCTCCGTGAAGTCTGCAAAGTGTCCAGGAAACTTATGAGATTCTGGAAGAAGCTAGGCTGGCTTAAAGAGCCTGAACGCACAACAGACCAAATGGGCGTCTAAGTGCGGAAACTGAGCCCTACACACTTCCCTAAGTCGCGACACGTCGACACGCCGTGGTCTGTTCATAATTCTACAATACTTTTAATTTCATATTAAACTTTATTTTCAGATTCGTCGTCATTTAATAGATCTACTTTTAGATTACAATTGTAATCCGCTATCGCAGTTTAAAGGGCGCTCAGCGATTGATGTAGCAATGACGAAAAATATAAGTTTATTCGACGTATTTGTGCGAAATCGTAAAACGAATCTAAATTGTGTTATTAATGATTCAAATCAGAGCGTTTTAGTTAAAATGTTTTCGATTCCTTTCTTCAAAAGCATTGGTGCGGAGAGAATTCAAATCGTGAGTTAGACATAAATAACTAAATGATACTTATCATTTCAGACCCAACTCATCACATCATTAACAATTTTAACAAAAGATTTACTAAACAAAAAAAATTCAATATAATTTACTAATAATAATAATAATTACGGAGGATAGGATAGGAAAGTTTGTAAAACAGAGTAGCATTTTTTGAAATTGAAATAGTAGTGAACCATGGTTTCAATACGTATTTTATAATGGAGTCAATAATGTTTAAACATGCTTTCTTAGATGACATTAGTTTACAATGTGTTCTTCCAGTTGATAGATCTATTGGTATATGGTGCAGATCCTTTACTATCGTGTAAGAATGGCCAGGATAAATATCAAAATATTTTTGTTTTCGCTAAAAAAACATTGAGCGAAATGGAAAATGGCCCCCAAGGTATTTCGTCAAATAGTTTAGTGTTGATCTACTGCCAACCTGTACAAAGCTTAAATAACCTTTTGCCGAAAATATTATTTCTATTTTTCTGAAGTTGAGATGTGTAGTTGCGATGTCAACATAGGAATGTGTTTATAGCACTACTATATTATTTATGCTATTTTTGCAAGGTAAAATATTTAAACGATTATTTCATTGTTCACAAATGCTTGCCTTAAAAGAAGCAGATATACGTGTAATTATCAATTTCCTTTTCTGGTACATTGGATGTAACATTTCTAGAAAAAATGAAGAAAGAAGATGTCAAGAAACCTGAAAAACCCAAAAAGGATGAAAAGCTGTCCACAAAATCTATTGGAAGAATGGTAACAGATGACAAAGAAGATTATAAGCAAGCTATAGAACTCGTAACGGAGTGTGGTAGGCTTGTACATATACGATGGTTGCAAGGACAATTGGCTAAAAACCTTATTGAAACCATATACAAGTAAGGATATCTATTATCTACCTATAGATTTGTAAACTGTTAAAGCAACTATGCCAATCAAGAAGATAGTTGCCTGTAGATTCCAATAAAATTTCGGCTTCGGTTCTGTCAAGAAGATATTGACCCAAATATGTAATCCAAATATATGTTTGTAAAATTAACTTGATAGATGAAGAAACAATGATGAGTGCACGATGCCACGTCTTGTTTGTGATTGTTCAAACTGGAAAGATTTGATTAATGATGCTGATAACGAAACGTATGAAACGCGCCAAGGTTTCGGCGTTCGTTCTCATCCACCTCAATGTCAAAACGCACCAATCATGTATTTGAGGGCACAAATTAGATACGGACACAACAATTATACCCGTTATGCAACATCATTTAGTCTCTGCTCTTTTTTGTATTAGTGTGACGTTGTATTACCTTCCTCAAACAAATTCTAAGGACTATTAAAGTTTATTTATTTACCGAGTAGTTCCCGAGATTAGCCCTAAAGCCAAACAAACTCTTCAGTTTTATATCATTCATTAGTAGAAGTATAGACTCAAGTTAGTACGGTATGTGTTACCATGGTTACCAATACGTTTTACATAGTCCATAATTTTTTTATTTACATTTCAGATACAGACATCGACAATGGAACATGATTTTAAACGAATGTAAGAATAAGAAGGCTATCGGCCTGTGGCTTACGCCACATCGTGGTATAGAGATATGGAACATTTTTAATTCTACAAAAAAGAAAATTTACACCGACCAAAGAGTTTTGAAACATTTTCTATGTATTGTCACTTTTCTCGCTTGGAGATTCTACAATCCTAAAAAGAATGATTTCACTCCTTGGTCTAAGGTCACAACTATTGTCAAAGACCTAATAGAGAAGGATGTCCTCTACCTTTTGAAAGAAAATAATTCTATAAACAAAACAATAGAAGATATTCCATGGAAATGTTCTTTTGTTAAACCTGAGCTAGATAGAGCGGTAATTTTATTTCTAATTACTACATTATAGATAAACCAAAGATTTTTTTGTGAAAAAAGTTTCTTCTAGAAGCATCTTTCGAAACTAAGCTTATTTGCTTTAGTGTATGTTAAAATAAGTGTGAGCAATGTCGCGGCTTTTCACCAATTTCATGTGCGCAATTAACACTAGTTGCTCCTACGGCTAAAGCAAACATTGTAAGAATCTTCTAAAATCTAAAAACCTGCGACACGTGACATAGAGGGCTGAACCCTACTTTAAAAATAGTCTGCGCCCACAATCCATATAGGGATTGTAGCGCAACTGGATAAATATTATTGTTTAAAAACTATTAATGAATATGTAAAGTGCACATTTTTTTTTGTATAACAGGAGGCTCATCTGAAGTTAAGTGATACCGCCCATGTACACTGCCAATACCAAAGGGCTCGCGAGTGTGTTGCCGGTCTATTAATTTATTTTTAGTGTATACAATAAATTATTAAGAACAGAACTATATAATTTGCACCTAGGCACAGAAGACTAAATTATACGCAATAAACCACCAAATTTACCATAAAAATTATTTTCAGGAGAAGAAATTTAAAATTTGCTTCGAGTGTGCATTGCCCCTAAATGAGAATAAACTAACCTGCAATATATGTAAAATGATATCTTTTTGTTCGTTAGAATGCTTAAAAGAAAATGTAGATAGAGCCAACTGTCATCCCTGTAGCAACGATTTAAAATTAAAACATTTTCCTTCACTAGACTAATCTATGGAATGATTATGGAAAATGTTATACAGTTGAAGATCATGTCGACGTCGAACTATGAATTTAGCAGTATATTAATATTTTTTGAATATTTCTTATTTTTATTAAAAATTTCGTATTATCTAAAATAACAAAAAAATACTCCAATAAATATGTAACTGCAATATAATGAAAGACTATTTATTCGTCGACTTCAAAAAACACGAGGAACTTTAGAGCCGTATTGGCCTGCATCAGCGTGCAACTCCCATCTCTAAGGTCTTAGGTTCGAACCCCAGCTGTGCACTAATAGACTTCTGTCTATATGCGCTTTTAACAGTGGCTGGTACGGTAAAGGAATTAATCATCTTGAGGAAACCCACATGCCTTAGACCCAAAAAGTCGACGGCGTGTCAGGTACAAAAGGCCTTATAATGTTCCTACCAGAAACAACAAATTAACACGAAACACATAGAAATCTGAGGCCCGGACTCTAAAAGGTTGTTGTGCCACTAGTTTGTTTTTATTATTTCTTAAAGCCGAAGTCTAGATTCCCGTACGATAAAAATGTATGGACTTCGATCAACGACTTCGTACTAACCCAAAAAGTATAAACATTCTCATGTGATTTGTATATCACTATGGATTTTAGCATACGGGACATATTACATATTTCGCGCGATATCTCGTTTTTTACTCTGTGGTCAATGTATATAACCTTAAAGTATATTATCTGAGTAAATATAAATTTTACCTCTACTAGATCTGTGATAAAAATAATACAACTATTTAAATTTAATAATTATTCTTCATTCAAGTTAATGCAATCGATATTTAATTGTTATAACAAAATCCCGTTTCGAGCAATGGCTTCAGCTGCAAAGAAAATAAAGCTTTCAAAGCCCTCCACAAGTGCCGAGAAAATTACTTTACAAGATTTTATGGATAGTATTCACAAAAAGCGGGAAAATACGGCGAAGTCAGTTTTAGAATATAAATTTAACAAAAAACGAGTAAGAATAATTTCTCAGGAGCAAATGGTATCTGATAAATGTAAAGGCATCGTTTATTGGATGTCCAGAGATAGTAGGGTCCAAGATAATTGGGCATTTTTATTTGCACAGAAATTGGCTCTCAAGAACGAAGTACCGCTTCACGTTTGTTTTTGTCTTATTGCTAAATATTTAGATGCATCTGTCCGACAATTTCACTTTTTAATTAAAGGTAACGTGAAGTTATGTCAAAAAAATTAATTCGAATATCTTCGAACACCTGAAGATATTCGTATTTTTATTTTCCATAATAATTTCTAGTTATTTGTATTTTTTAGGATTGGAAAAAGTTGCAGCTGACTGCAAAAAGTTAAATATACAGTTCCACTTGTTGGAAGGTAGTGGAGCTGATGCACTACCAGAATGGGTTGTAAAACATAAAATTGGTGCTGTGGTTTGTGATTTCAATCCATTGAGAGTGCCAATGGGCTGGTTGGATGGTGTTAAGAAGAAACTAAAGAAAGATGTTCCTCTTATACAGGTATTTATCTCTTTTTTAAATAAGAACTGTATACAATAAAAAATTCACCTTTCATACAGGTTATATTAGATTGGATTTAATACAAAAAATAAGTAAAAAAGAAAGTGTACCAGATTTTCTGTATTTTCAGCTACATTTAAGAGAATTTCTGTCTCATTTTTACCAGCATTTATGTGTTTTCAGGTAGACACACATAACATAGTGCCATGCTGGGTTGCATCCGATAAGCAAGAGTATTCTGCTAGAACTATAAGGAATAAAATCAACTCTAAACTTGATGAATATCTCACCGAGTTTCCACCAGTAATAAAGCATCCTTACACAAGTGAATTTGAAGCAGAGGTAATTTACATTATATGAAAAATTAACAGTTGAGTTTGTGTTTTGGAAGTAATATCTGAACATATTCTACTAATTGTGCATTATTTTATTGCACATAATATAAAATAGACAAAAAAATTTATATAGGACAAGTGTAACAGGTAGGTCATGTCTATATGCAAATTTTACTAGGCAACCTGTTTGTATAATGTATAAGTGAAACACAGTTAAACAGAAATATTTTTTTGCTGGTATATACAAAATCTGCAAGTGATTTTTTTTTAACAAGATTGTTTTCTCCTTACTCCTTCTCTCTTTACTCCTCATCATGTTGTCCATGGGCTGCAGCAGCTGCCTTCTATGGTCTCCTCCTCCTCTCCCTTTTGTTTGCCCCTCCTATCATATATAAAAACAAATTAAGGGGAAAGATTTGAACAAATATTTTTTTCTTAATCAGAGTGATTCTTTGGATTTATACTGCTAATATTATATTTATATATTTTCAGCCAATAGACTGGGATGATGCAATAGAATCTCGAGAAGCAGACAAATCAGTTGGGCCTATAGAATGGGCTGGTCCCGGTTATGATGAAGCTGTCAAAACATTGAAAAGCTTCCTAGATACACGGCTTAAAATATTTGCCAGCAAACGCAATGACCCCACACAAGAAGCTTTGAGCAATTTATCCCCTTGGTTTCACTTTGGTAAGGTATTGCAAGTATTTATGATTTTTTAATTTAGTTTATACTGTGATCTAGTCCAAAGACGCGATGGTTTATTCTAATTAAATATCTATTGTTTTTTACATGCTGTCTTTTAACACTAAAACTTTGTCTTTACTTTGCTTTACACAAAATTTGCAAAGAACACTAATTAGGAAGTCATACTCTTATTATTTAAATCCTCATTAATTGGTACCACAGTACATAAACCGAGGGAAAAGTTGATGTGTTTGTTCAAAAACTAACATAATTATATTATTGGTTAGTAATACATATTATATTTAATTAATAGTTTATTAATTTTAAAAAATCTCTTGGTGTATGTATAAAATATAAAGGTAAAAATCACGTTATAAGTTAAAAACATTCCTATTGCAGGTCAAATATCAGTTCAGAGAGTAGCATTATGTGTACAAGAATACAAATCTAAATACACGGAGAGTGTCAACGCTTTTCTTGAAGAGGCAATTGTTAGACGAGAATTGGCAGATAATTTCTGTTTTTATTGTGAACACTATGACAGCATAAAGGGTGCTAGCAATTGGGCTCAAAAGACATTAGATGACCACAGGTAATGTATTTATTCTTTGTGTTTTATTTTAAAATGGGCTTGAGAGGCTGGTAGGGATGTGACATTCTGCATTAAAAAATCGATTTTTTCCTATTTTGAATTCATTTCAAAATAAATACCTTAAATATTTTATTTTTCATGGTTTTATTAAAGAAAAATAAAAATATAAAATAGGAAAAAATCGATTATTTATTAATCAATTTTTCATGCTAAAAAAATAATCGATTAATAAATAATCAATTATTTTTTCACATCCCTAGAGGCTGGTGTTAAATGTATGTGTTAAGCCCATAGTCTCACTCACCCATGTTGCCTGCCTTTTACGAATCGGATCCCTTGAAGGAAATTTGTATTAAGCATTTTATTCATAATTTTTAGTGAATTGGTGAGCCTTCTATTCTATATCCTATATATTATATAGGTAATTACTGAATCATTAAAATTTTAACACTGCTTTTGAGTATAAAAGACAAGCTTAAGGTACATATTTTAAAGATAAAGATTAAAAAATCGATTGCATACCTTATTCTTTAATTATGTTTATGTGTGTATTTTTTTAAATATAAGTTTTTTTGCCAAGGTTTTAAGGCGAAAGTTTGTTTTTAAAGAGTATAGAATACAAATTTACAAATGTGTCACTATACTTTTGATCACCTCTATGAGTAATTGCAACACATGAAAAACAGTAGGTCTGTTAGGTTTTTTAAGCTATTGCATAGATTTTATCGCGGGCTTTGAGCGCGGCGACAGAATCAAGAAATTCCGTAACGAAAATAAAAACTTAACAGATGATGACGTAATATAGGTGCGGCCAATACGTGTTAGAGCGGGACAGAACGCATACTGCGTATTCACATCTCTCTGACGAGATCGGTGACGTAGCGTAAGCGAGGCCGGTGCAGCCAGTACGCGTTAGAGTGAGACAGACTATATAGGCGTGTTAGACTGAGTCTGGTAGAGTGGTAGATTGAATTAAATTAGATATTAATCAAGGAAAAAAATATAATTATAACTGCATAAGTTGATAAAAAATGCTATGCAATAGCTTTACCGCGGCAGTACCCGAGTGCCACACGTTTTTTTTATTCGGTCTTCGCGCTGTTTTTTTTGTCAGGCAATCATGTCAACATAATCGATCTTTGTTTTAAATACTTTATTACCGAATGTTTTATTCAACCTAGGAATAAATATCTATACTAATTATTTTTATTCACAAATTTCAGAAAAGACAAAAGGTCGCATATATATACATTAGAAAAGTTATGTAAAGGAGAAACGCATGACGATTTATGGAATTCGGCTCAAATACAATTGGTTAGAGAAGGAAAGTTGCACGGGTTCCTTCGAATGTACTGGGCTAAGAAGATTCTAGAGTGGACTTCAAGCCCCGAAGAAGCCCTGAAGTACGCCATATATATGAATGATCATTTCAGTGTCGATGGAAGAGATTCCAGTGGATATGTTGGTTAGTATGTTCAAGTCAATATTTATATTTATTTAATTTTGCAGGAAATTAAAGCAACATGTCTAAAGACGCAAAAATTATCCAAAAAATTTTTTTTACACATCTTTTGGTCCTGAACCTTTTAGGTCTAGGCCTCAGATTTATGTATCTGTTTCGTGATCATTTGTTTTTTTTTCTAAAAGGCAAGTAGATGACCAGCCTTTTGTACCTGACACCCGGTCGACTCTTCGGGTCAAATATTACATCACGATGTTTACCTTTACCTTACCAGTGTTCGAATCTACGACCTCAGAAATATCATATAATCTGCTTATTAAAAATAGACCAATAATTTTTTTCTGAAATCAGGAAAATCTAATTGCGTTATAATATTATTACTAAAAATCTAAAATAAAAAAAAATCCTAATCAGAAATTTTTTTTTTAATTACTGTAGTGGTAATGCACCAAAGTCTTTAATATATAGAATGAATTGCAGGTTGTATGTGGTCTATTTGCGGTATTCACGACCAAGGCTGGGCGGAAAGAGCTGTGTTCGGCAAAATAAGATATATGAACTACGATGGCTGCAAAAGGAAATTTGATATTCGAGCTTTTATAGCGCGCTATGGTGGGAAGGTACACAAATATGTACCCAGCAAATAAAATCATTTAATTTGGCTTGCTCTTAGCTAAGACTTTCCTATTGAATGTTTATATGAGATTCGAATAGGTCCTTTTTTAAGTCCATTAATGTATATAATTTTTTATCGATGTTGGTTTTGGAACTTAAAATTTAACAATTTTTTTAATGTTGATAAAAATTCTGGAGTTTTACTGAATATAGATGAAAATGTAATATACATATAATAGCGGACCCGACAGATCCTGTACACACGTATTGAAAACAAATTTTAAAATATGATAAAACAATCTGGATAGTTTTAAATCAATAAAAAATCTAATTGTAAATCTAAATCAGAACACACCAAATTTCATCAAAATCGGTTCAGCTGATTAAGAGTTTAATTAATTATACAGAAGATTTTATAATGACATTGTTCTGACACTAGATTATAATACATTTGAGATTGAAATTTAGAATTTTTAAAGTAACGTACTTTACTGCGGGGTCAAGTTGTGTCCATGCTTATGATACTAAATATCCAGACAATTGGATAACTTAGTTGATTACCACGTCCAGTATTTTTATATGGTTAGTTAGTTACAGCTAGCATTTTTCTGTTGACTATACAAGTTAGAACTAAATGTGTATAACATTATACTAAGTCATCGAAACATAATAAATGTATCTTTGTAAAACTTTTAATTGAATAGTCTCGAATAATCTATGATGTTTTACTATTCGTCATTTTACGCGATTAACAAACATTAAAAAGGTTTTAATTAATGCACGTTTATGAGTTATAAAATGATAATTTAAATACGTGTACGTATATTTTTATATTTCACTTTTAATGATATTAAGCCGTTGATATAATTCTAATTGAATAATTTTATTTAAGAGTACAGCAATAAAAACATTAAGAAGCTTGTAAAGTATGATAAAAAGTATTTTAGTTTTTGTATATATATAGGAATCTCAAAAATACTGTGCACGGTAAAGGAAGACGTGAAAACAGGCAAAGAAATAAGGTAAAGAAAAAATGATAACGAAACAGATCAGAACAGTAATCTGGATTTATTGCTGAAGGTTGCAGCACCACTAGTTTTATTTTCTTGTAAACTTAAAAAACAAATTATATAATTTGTTTTTATATGTTTTACATATAATAATCAGAAGTAATGTTGTTATACGTACCTGTAAATCCGGTCTCCATAACCACGACGGGTAGTAATTGCGATTTATTTTTAACAAAAAATGGGCGGATGTTAAATGTATAAGTGATAAATATACACATGTTCATGCTAAGCATGTTCTTAAAGTTGAAGTTTTTTCCACTTAATCTGTCAATTATTCTAGAATTGTTTTTTAATTAGGTTACGAAGGTACAAATAAGCAATAAGATTTTTGTATACTTTTGTCATTAAATGTGTTATTTTGAAACGTATTTTACTTTATTCCTAATCATTTTCGTATATGTATATCTAAACAACAGTTTTGACAATTCAAGGTTCATATGCGGAAGCTCGATCAGTTTAACCACTGACTGAGCTCCCGAAGTTTGGTGGCTAAGATCATGAAGTTGCATGACACTGATTGGAGGTGTCGCTACAGTTCCAAATACGCCCACGGCGGGCTCGCAAGTTTTAAGTACCGAAAGTTTAACGTATCTTTCATGTACCGATGAATCGTTAATCGAGAATTTGCTTCGCCCTCATCAATGTCTAGTGCGTACCTTATCTGTACCGTCTACAAACTATACCAGCGCCTCTAACGGATTCACCGTTATATATTTATAATCAAGTTACTGAATGCTTGTATCTTGGCTTTACAAAAATCTCTACAAAAAATTTCACTCAGCGCAAATGTAGTATTTCTTTTTCGAAAAAACTATCTATATTATCTGAGAGCTAACTATGTTAAGATTATACATAAACTAAGTATGGTTAATAAAATAAAACATTGGTTTCTTTGCTTATAAATATTTTTATTCATGAATGTGACTTGATTACACAATCATATATTTTTAATCAGATATAGAAAAATAATATCAAAGAGCTTTATTGGAACATTTGTGGATAAGTTTTTTCGTGGTTATTTGTCCTTCGTCGATACATTTGAAGGATTAAAAGTAACTCAAAACACCAACAAATTACTAAAAAATTAGAACCAAGGTCCTTGTCAAACACTATTATGTCATAATTTATTAACTAAGAAAATATAGGAAACGATTTACACACAATAAAATCGAAATAAAATTAAGTAAAAATAAGTATTTTTTCGACTGTTTATTATGGAATTTGTAATTATGTACCTGAGTAGTTTGAACACAAATAGTGGTTTGTTTGGACTCAGAATCCAAGACGCGTTTGAAACCACTGGCTCAGCGACCCAATTGGCTTTGGTTAGGACAGGTCGTATTGAAACAAGGTTATCGCAAAAAATGTTCTAGTTTGTATTTTATTGGAAATTCATTTTTTAAAATGTTGGAAAATCGGGCGCTGCCCATACGCGATAACCATGAAAGCAACACGATCAGCAAGTTACATAGAAAAAGTACTAAATTTCGTAGCAAAATTATGAGACGGTTTCGGAGGAACTGAGCCGCAACAGAATCCGGACTGAAACTGAACGGGAATGTTAAGCTGTTAGTGGATTCCTTTCGACCCTCGGAAATAAAAAAATATAGAAAAAAAATTGTCAACGTCACATGTAGGCGTTTACACACTATCCCTAGTCGAAAAGTGGACTTATGGCTATTGAAAGGGGTAGTGTATAAGAGCCTAAATATATATGTCTAAGCTCCCGTGTGTCGAGTGTGTGTGTGAAAGCAGAGCTAAACCTGTCTCGTTCACTGCACGCAGCACGAGTTCTTGTGGCCGTTCTTCTTCAGGCGCGACTTGGGCCGGTACTTCTCCAAGTACGAGAGTTGCTTCGCGTTTATTGCGCCGCGACGTTGGCTGGAATAAAGGGAATGATATAAGCGAATGGTTCATTTATACTGCAAAGTTTTACGTCAAAATCGTAAAAAGGATTGTCATATATATATAAATGTATTAAGAAATGTATTAAAGAAAAGCTGTGTAAAAAGGCTTACTATAAAGTCAACGATTATCTAGTTGATAAAAGGCCTAGTGAAAGCTCTTCTAATTAATTTGGATATTTGTTTTAAATAAGTGTTGTTTGATGATTTTGTTTTAAAAGAGTACCGAGATTTTTTACCCGCTTTTTCTCTGGCCTACACCCTCTTCTTTTTGATAGTAGGGATGCTTCAAATTTAATACGTGGAATAATGAAATTATCTTATGTTCCATAATAAACAATTATTTTTTTTATTTGAAGTATACTCACTCTCTGATGCTCTCAACAGCTTCTTCGTACTTCATTCCAAGCTCGATGAGCGCGATAGCAACCATCACCGGAGCACGTCCAAGACCTGCCACGCAGTGAACTGCCACGGCCGCTTCTGGCTTGTTCTGAGCCCTGAAATCAATTATAAAAACTTTTTAGTCTTCTGATTTAACACAGGGATCTACTAAATTTGTTGTATTTGATACTTTTGGAAAACTGCAAAACAATTCAACAATGAAACAGCTACTATGAAAGACTATAAAGTACCTCCATACGATTCATTCACAAGATATGAAACCAAGAAAAAAATATTATTTATTACATAAGTCAAAAATCATTTATTCATATAGGTAACACAACTATACATTAAATGCTTCTAATTTTACATGCCAGTTCTCAAATCAAGGCGTAGAACGTAAGAGATAAACTGGCAATAAACTCTCCGCCACTCTTTTTAATCGTACACATGTATATATAACCGCTTTATAGAACACTTGATCACTTACAACATCTAACCAGACTATCAAAGCAATGCATAAAACAAAATGAGTTACATTTGTAAAGAAAGTAAAGAATAATGGTTCCATGAAACGCCTTGCAAAATACTTCACGTTTATAAATTCACTCACTATTGACGTACGACCAAACACCTGGGTATCGTTACATTGAAATTAAAACAAACCATTCGCGTCATATTTTCCGAGAAACGATTTTATATTTCACAGATTCTTGCAAATTTTAATTTTAAATTGGTCTGCGTCATAGAATTTTCATGTGCTATTGACGTAAGCTGTGCAAAATAATGCAACCTAGGCTATTTATTGTCTCTAGCCACGTTAAGGTCATCACATCAACGTTTTTAATTGTGTGTCAATAATATTAAGGTATTTCAAAATTTCTTTAATCTTGACAACTTTATCATAAAAGTACAAATACTATACAGAGGGTAGTTACATAACGTTTTTATTTAAGACGCTCATATTCGGCTTAATTTATTTATGTTCTTTAGTCTTTTTTATTTCACTAATATCAAGCTAAAAACACTTACATTTGATATATTAATACTTTTTAAACCCACCATCTATTTTGAGGGTAGTTCTTAATTTAAATTTTTTTCTAAGAGGATATAATTCAAACGGTAATGTATGTATGTGTTTTAGTATCAAATACTGTCAAGAGTTCTTTCCACCGTAATTTAAATTAAATCAAGCTAATTTTAGAAAGATTAATTACCAATAATTACGTAATTTCAAAAGCTACAGAATTTGATTATTATAGTTTACTATTCTACTAAAGTATATATGAACAACTTATACAGTCCATATTTGCATAACAAACTTTTGTTCTAATATAGTATGCTATTTTCAGTATTATTCAATCGACTAATCGTCTAAAACTAACGAGATTTGGTTGATTGATTATTATGTGTTCGAAGATGCTTTCACCTACCGCGGTGCATTGAGTGCGCGTGCACTTTGCGCAGAAATGGAAAGTTAATACATTGACCTAAATGTTACCGATCTTGGAACTGATACTATTTTCTCTTTTGTATAATTCTGTTTACTGAACTAGTTTTGTTAACAGTTCAGTAGGATGAAACTCAGTTCATATTATAAAGAAAGTTATTTCGCTTTTAGAATTAAAACATAACGAGATAGCAGTATTATTAAAGACCTAATTAAAGCTTTAGATTTAAAGAGTTATATTTTAAATTAAATAAAATGTTTAAGGCACAGAATATTAATCAAGTTTCTGATTAAAATTGTCTTATAACCTATTTGCCTAAATAAAAAAGATCAAGGAAACAAATCCGAGGGAAGACTAATGATAAAAATAAATCAGTGGCGCTACAACCTCTTTAGGTCTTGGCCTCAGATTTCTGAATGTTTCATGATCATTTTTAAATCTAATAGCCTCCATTGCCTGACACACGCCGTCGACTGTTTGGGTCTAAGACATGTTGGTTTCCTCACGATGTTTTCCTTCACCGTTCGAGCAAATATTAAATGCGCACATAGAAAGTCCATTGGTGCACAGCCGGGGATCGAACCTACGACCTCAGGCATGAGAGTCGCACGCTGCCACTAGGCCAACACTGCTCAGAAGACTAATGTTACATACACATTTATTACAAGCCTCCTTTTATTCTTATTTAAGAATCTTGTGATCTAAACTGGTGTAAAAATACACTTACTTATCACGCAAAATCTCGAACCAATCGTCCACAACATTAGCCGGGGGGAAGGTGCCATCATCGTAAGCCAGATCCCTCACTTCGATGCCCTCGGCCTTCAGCGGTGCCGTGTCGTAACTCGGCTCGCAGACGCGCACCACCGTGCAAACGTTATGCTTCCTCAGTTCCTGGAAATAACAAAGGTTCTTTAGATATTTTTTGTAAACGTTTTAAAATTTCATTAAATAAATCCGTTACTGTATAGAGTACGGTGCTAGATATAATTAAAACATTGTTGTTTTTTTAAAAGTGTTAATGTGTTAACGGCAAATAGATAATAAGGGTTGTTAAAGACTAGCGTTTTTTACGCGCGTATATGTTCGTCTTTGGAAGCGCATGTAGGCAAGTATTGAGCGCACCTTTTGGCACACCCGCAACCCGTACGAGCGTTGACGCGCTTCTAAGCTCGTATAAGTTCGCACTTTTGGGTAGAGTGTGTTAAAGTGAACGGTTCTTTGTCTAGATGCAACCATCGAGACACCCAGCATCTTTTTCGTCTTCTTAGTCGACGGCGAATAAGCAACGGAAATAGCAATGTTTCTTCGTCAGAATCTATATTGATACTGACACAACGCCACTACCAGTTCGAGCGAACACGCCGAAATATGCCAGTTTACGCGCGTCCGGTTTTTGAAGCGCGTATGCTGAAACGACCGTATACGTGCAGAAAAGTACGCTAGTCAGAAACCGCCCTAATTTCTACACGTACAATTGGGAAGTGACAGGCATTATGAATATTACCAAATAAAAGTATGATCTAAAATGTGAGTGGTTTAAAAAAAACATTTAGTAAAAGTAATAAATGTAAGAAATGCTCTTTCTCAATCTCTTAAACACCTAAAAATTTTATGTTCTTCGGAACATATTTTTATAAATGCAATTCATAATTTTCTTACTACATTGAAATATGAAATGGTCTAGAAATAAAAACTAGTTAGAAATGCAACCTTAATCGGCCTTATAAAGGCTCTCGAGCCGAAGTGGACAGTTGCAGTAAACATCACAAGTGTTAGAACCTTGGTAATGGGCCATGACCGATAAAAGCGTTTTTGATTTTATTTGGAATATATATACACCAATTGGATACAGTTGAATAAGAAAACTTTGTCCTTCTTGATCCTCAATAATAATTTAAATAAACTATTTATTGATTAAATTGACAATCTGTTCTCATCTCACCACATTAACCACAGTAAAAACGTTCGCATCTGATGATGACATAGAAATTTCACTAGTAAGGGAGGAACGCAGTTACTATGGAAAGTGTTCAGAGTAGTTGTTCGGATTAATGCCTGCAGCTGAGTTTCATCATCGGACGTCGAGGCAGAATACGAAATTCCACCTCGACTTCCGTCGTTCCACATTATGTGGAACCAGCTGCCCAATAAAGTATTTCCGAACCAATTCGACTTAGGGTCCTTCGCGAAAAGAGCGTAGCAATTCTTAAAAGGCCGGCATCGCACTCGCCGCAATGGGCGGCGGTATCACAGTAACATCAGGTAAGCTTCCTGCCCGTTTTCCCCCTATTACATAAAAAAAACGGTACCACAGATCATGCGGTCGTCAGACGTGGGTATTGTAATGAGAAACAAATACACTACATAGTTTTAATCCTCAATGCCCACTGATGACAGTTTTTAACAAACAGGAACAATACCGTCATAGTTCCATGTATTTTCAATGTCATAGCCGCTTCAACAACTCGTAATTATTTAGGTCACCTTCGATATGCATTTGATAAATGAGCGCCACGTTTCGAACACAGAGCTCGTGAAATTTTATTTTATACGTTGACGTTTCAGATAAGATTGTATTACGTATTTCTTGCGTAGTTGCTTAGTACGCACATCCGCGCCTAGGTCGAAACTGTGTCATACAACGCTTTCCGTATCCAAAAATAAGTAGGGTGTGTTGGGGCTCGTGGGGAGTTGGAGGGGGGGAGACGCACCATACGAGAATTGGGGGGGTAGAGAGGGGGCCCGCATTCGGACATCACATACTTTCCTCTATAGGAATATTCCGGTATAATTAATGTAAACATACTAAATTAGATTTAAGGTATTAGTGAAATAATGTTTGGAACCTTGTTTTCTGAATTAAAAATAAATTAAATAAAGCATTAACATAGAAATATGTACGATAGTATTATTTTTGAAGTGAAACTTCTTTATGAGGTTGGAAAAAATTTAGTGTAAATTTTTTCGTTAGGTCACATTTTTCGGTTAGCGATGTTGCTTTTTGAAGTCAAACTTCTTTATCGGCGTTAAAATATGACATATAGTATGTTTTTGACTTTGAAGTTTGACAACGGATTACATTTTCGAAGTAAACTTCTTTATCGGCGTTAAAATATACAAAGTATGGATGAGTTTGACAACGATTAATTTTGACTTGAAATTTGCTAATCGCAATTTGAGAATTAATTTGTAAATTGTATGCTACAAGTGTACAATTTACTGTGTTTAAAGAAATAGTTTCGGACCTCTAAACTAAAAACAAATCAATTTGGCTCTGTAATTACTTACGTGTAACTAGTACACGCACACATTTTTTTATATGTAGGGGGCAAACGGGCTGGAGGCTCACCTGATGTTAAGTGTTTCCGCCGCCCATAGAATCACATTCACAAGTCCATTGCCGGCCTTTAAGAATTGGTACGCTCTTTTCTTAAAGTAGGTACCCTACGAATAGGTTCGGAAATACTTCAATGGGCAGCTGGTTCAACATGGTGGAGCGCGGCAAAAACTGTCTTAAAAAACGCTCAGTTGTGGAACGATGGACGCCGAGGTGATGCGGGTGGAATTTTGTATTCTGCCTCGACGTCCGATGATGAAACTAACCTGCTGGTATTGATTCTAACAACTTTGAACACTGCGGTAGAAGATGCTAAGAAGTAATGTCACAAACACACGCTCTAGGTTAACCTCCTCAGTGAACTCCCTCTAAATCTAGAATCGAGAAAACATTTCGTTCGTGATACGGCATACTGTAACCATCGTGCAGCTATCATAGGTTACGGCTCAAGCCTTAAAAAGAACGAATCATACGTACGTACGCCAACTAGCTCGTATGACGGAGAATATTATATACGTAATAAAGTTGCCAATTCCAATATCGACTCGATTGGGAATCAATATTAGTACAAAACCGTTTAGTAAATAATCACCATTGACTATGAATATAATAAATAAAAGAGAAAATTCGACATCCTACTTCCACAGAAAACAAACCTAAACCTTTTCATTGCTTCACAATGAATTCTCAAATAAAATGGCATTAGTGTAAACAGCTGAAACATATTTTTACTATATAAAATTCTCGTGTCACTATGTTCGTTCCCATACACCTCCGAAACGGCTCGTCTGATTCTGATGAATTTTTTACGCATATTCAGTAAGTCTGAGAATCGACTACTATCTTTCAAACCTCTAAGTGATAAGGGGTGTCCACACCAAAAACAATTTTTTTTTGACAATATTTTTTGTTTTAATTTTTTCATTATGTATCATACAAAATTACTTACAACCCCTAATTTTTACCCCTCTACGATAAACCCCTTTTTATTATAGTAGATAGTTGAATTTATTGAACTAAAAAAAGGTTTCCTAGAAATAATATACATGGCAAAACAACGTTTGCCGGGTCAGCTAGTTTTACTATAATATTGAAGTGAATGCAATTTGCAGAAATTGTAAATTTAATTCCTGGTTCAAAATGAAATAATATTTCTATACAATACTAAAAAGAACCTTTTTGGATTACGACTTTATTTGTACGAGTACCTGTTTAGGATACAATTTCCTGGAATTGTATTACAAAAAATTCAATGCCATAAGGAAATGTCTACGCAAATTGTTTAAGGAATAATTACTTATCAAAATTGGTAAAATACTTATTATAAATTGTGTATCGCAACAGCAATGAATACTCCGCAAAAGTGTGGTTTTAAAAACATTTTTCGACGATAACGATATAACGATATTAATAACGATATAAGCCTCTTTTTAATAAGTACTACATTTATCAAATCTCCATACGAAATTTGGTTTAATATATGAATTCCCGAGCAAAATTCAAAGCTGAGAATAGAAAGAGAAAAAACTATATTTACTCAATAAAGACGAAGAAAGTCTTTGAGTAGCATTTTTTTACGCCAATAGTAAATTCATTCTTTGTACGGTAATATTTACGTACTGAAATGCAAAATAAAGATAAACAGTGTTACTTTTATTTGCCTAAAACCTTACGAAAATAGTGTAAAAATCATCAATTACGTTTGATACAATATTTTGTACGGTTTGACGTAATATATACGTCACTAAAAAAAGTAATAAAATCTTATAATGTGACTATGGATTATTTGTGTCCCCGTTCGCGTTAAGATTATAAACTGATGTTATAAGCTGCAAAATCCCAGGTGGAGAACTTCTGTCTTGTAATCCTATTAACCGTATGTCTTTATGACCCATTACTTTGATTTTAATGGTAATTTTAAACAAATCTGCTATTAAAACAAGTCATTAGGTGTCCAAAACTATTGTTCATGGTTAAGAAAACAATTTTGTTAATTGTAAATAATTAAGACTTATAATGAAACATGCTGTTATTATTGTTTGAATCGGGCTTGTATTGCTTTTAATTACCTGCAAATACGACTGGATGGTAACGTCAGATGGACGGTCAGTAATGAGGAAGCGCATGCTCTTGTACTCGATGAGCGATGGCGCCGGTCTGATGTCCTTCTGCTTCATGGTGACGGCTGCTCCTTCGCTGGGATTAACTCAACTGCCTCTCACTCAGGTGTTCACGTAAACCACGCGACCAGTCAAAGTCTTACAGACAAATTGTCACTCTATTTCCACACAACACACTTCAGTTTCGTGACTTTTTTTTTGAAAGGGTCCAATTATATAATGAGGACCACCCACATGGAGGTCGCTTTCAAACACTTGAGCACATCCGAAGACAAATAAACGAAGGATCGGAATTGGGTTACCAAATTAAAATGATACTGCGAACATAAGCCGGCAACTTGATGATATGCTTCTTAAGGGTCCGAATTTAAGGTAACTGAAACAAAATGTTTTAAATTATGAAATGCTTCAAAGCGTTAGAGCGAGAGGGAAACGTTTTAAAAATAGATTATTAAGTTTCGGTCATGTGAGCATGTCCAGCGCTCGAGGTATTCTGAGAGACTGCCAATGGAGCGTCACTGGCAGTCGCTGCCCCTGTGTACACAACTAGTGATAACATGATAGTAAACACTACGCAATAATCATTTAATTGTGTACATAGATAAATACTTCTCAAATGAATCGATATCCAAGGTTATCAAGGTGGGCTTATTAATCTGACATTGAACTTGGCCCATGCCAATAGCTCGCTTCAAAGTAAACGTTCAGATTTAATATTACTAAGATATGTCCTTTATAACTCACTAGACGACGCCAACATCTTCCAATTCATATAGTGCAACAGGCTCAAGTGGCTGGCCCAAGATCCTTACTGAACTCACAACCCGGTGGCAAGAGAAAACCCGGTGGCAAGAGAAAACCCGGTAGACGGAGGTTGCGTTGTTGGGATGGAGTTGTCAAGGACCTCGAAACAATAGGGGTTCGCAATTGGACGCGGGTAGCACTGGATAGATTGCGATAGCGTAGTGTAATTGAGGAGACTAAGGCCCACAAGGGGCTGTATAACCATTGATGATGATGAATATATGTTTTTGGGGATAATTATCCGTTACCTGTGGGTGGGTAGATATCGCGTAATGCTTGGGTGCGTGGTCTAAGCGTGCTCGCGCCAGCATGGGTCCAGTAAAACACCCCACTACTTTGCCTCCACTAGACGCCCTCCTGTTTATTTGTGTTGGGCCTGGCAGTACTCCGCGCTGTCCAAGCGGAACTCCATCAATGTCGCCACAGAACGAATGCTCAGCTGCAACAATAAACATGATCTTAAAATGACGCACTATTTTCACTCGACATACATTTATACCGCTAATTATAGAAACAGCTCAATTTGTCACTAGTCGTGTGAGTCACCTTTGTTTGGTGTAAATTTTTTCTTGTTTGAATATTTTATCGTAGATTTAGTTTGATAACATCAACGCACATACAGCTTCTTTTAGGTCACTTACTAAATATGCAATTCACTAAAATACCGCGCATAAAACTGGCGAAAAACAACCGTTTGCAAATGATTTATATTATTACGTTGTTTAGTGTTTTTGTGACTTTTAGCACTGAGAAGACGACGCCACACATGTTGGCAACTAGTTTTGAGGACAAAATTTAGCGAAAAGTAGTTCGTCTCTGGCACTGACTACGCAAATCGCGATTTATCCAACAAAACTGAAGCAAATATTTTTAAAGTGTTTTTTCACAGGTTTCATTGAAAGAGACGTTGCCAAAGCTTGGGTAAGAGCCAAAAGACCGGAGTTCGACTGATGATTTGAATTTTGCGTTTGGTTCCGTTGTTTAAAACGAAAGAAGTATTCAAAATTAATAAATTATGTAGGCCCGTTTTAGTCACGTTGTCAATAAAAGTGACGTTAAGAATGAAAAAAGTTGACCTTTTTCTTGCAGAGTATATTTTAGAGGCTTATAAGCAAAAGGTTTCAGAGATAAAAACGTTTACCCTCCGTCGACGAGACGGTCGATAAACTCCAGACCAGACTTCCCGAACACACATTTAACAATGCAGACATTTTCAATTTACCATTTTAGTAATCTCCCCAGTGTCTAGCCATTTTAATGGACATAATAGGTATATAAAATTTATAGTCAAATATCAAGAACCTCTGAAAACGTTTCATTTGCAGCTTTTGACCTTTGAAGTGCGTTTCAGTATTGATGTGGAATTAAAATGCAAATTTGTCCCGCAATCACCTAACCTATACAATATTCGAGAAACCGTGGGTAGCTGTCTATCAATATCGTTGGCATTTGGCAACGGCTATAATAAACTATGAAATTTAATAGACCACTAAGTTTTGAATTCCAGTTATAGAAGTACACGTGGCGAACCGGAGACTAGCCACAAAGGACATCAGAACCACAATATCTGTTGTCATTGGGATCATATTCCAGATATTCATCTATTGTACATACATTTTGTGCCATTTAAAAATATTTCTTTGGAAATGGAAAAGTTTTAGCAGTGAATTCGTAGACAGTAAAACAAAATGTTGGTAGCTAATCATAGATGCAGCGGAAACATTTAGCTTGCAAGGTCGTCCACGACACAACTGGCCTCAGTGTTCAACGCTAATGCGGTATAATTCTAGGAAATCAGTAATGAATTGTTATCAGGACCATTGAGATTTCGCCAACGATTAGATCTATAAATAGAAACCGCATTATTTCTCCATAAAATGGTTTTAGTCAAACTAAAACGCAATAATCGAAATACGTATTTAACGAAGAATGATTCGAATCGTCAACGACTAGTCACTTTCCGTGCGGATTGATCCCTTGGCGTTGCGTAAAGAGGTGGGGTCTCTCTGCATCTTGTACAGCAGTTTTCAGAGTAGTTGTTCGGTCTAATATCTGCAGCTGAGTTTCGTTATCGGGCGTCAAGGCAGAATACAAAATACCATCTGTATCACCTCGACGTCCCTCGTTCCACAACTGGGCGTTATTTAAGGTAGTTTTTGCCGCGCACCACCACTATGTTGGAACCAGCTGCCCATTGAAGTATTTCCGAACCAATTCGACTTAGGGTCCTTCAAGAAAAGAGCGTACCAATTCTTGAAAGGCCGGCAACGCACTTGCGAGCCTTCTGCAATGTGAGTGTCCATAGGCGGCGGTATCACTTAACATCAGGTGAGCCTCCTGCCCGTTTGTCTCCTATTACAAAAAAAACTGCAAGATCGAGTAGTCTCTCATTGGTTAAGCAAGGGGAACCCATCTTTTGAATCGTATTTTGATTTGAGCAAATATAACACGGTTTTAGTATTTATTATGGCTTTTCTCAACGATAACATTTGCAAGGCGTTTTCGTTGTTGTTACGAACAAAAAAAACATTTTAGACATAAACACTTTTGAAATACAATCTTCAACAGGTGTTCAATGTTTGTGAAACAAATGCTTATCTCCTGGGATTAGGTGAGCACGGCCATACTTTAAGACTTGTTTATACTTAAGTCACGTTCTATCCTAACAAGATAAAGCTGTGGCTTAAAGTAGTAAAATTACACTATGTAAAATATATATATTATCTATTGTATCATCGTGTGTTTATCAAGGCGCTAATCTCAAGAACTAATGATCCAAATTGAAAAAAATCTCCTTGTTAGATAGTCAATTTATTAAGGAAAACTATATTGGTTTTTTTTTATAGAACGGGGGGCAAACGGGCAGAAGGCTCACCTGATATTAAGTGATACCGCCGCCCATGGACACTCTTAATGCCAGAGGGCTCGCGAGTGCGTTGCCAGCCTTTTAAGAATTGGTACGCTCTTTTCTTGAAGGACCTTAAGTCGAATTGGTTCGGAAATACTTCAGTGGGCAGCTGGTTCCACATAGTGATGGTGCGCGGACAAAAACTGCCTTGAAAAACGCTCAGTTGTGGAAAATATATCTATATAACATCAGGCTGTGACCGAATTACAGCGCGGGTCACAGCAAGTTCCATATTCTCCGTAGCGTTGACCTGTAGCTTGCAATTTAATAAGTATAAATCATTATAAAACAATTAATTGTTTCTAATGCGTTGTGAAGGCCATAGTAACAAACTGCTTATTAAAAAGCGATCATTTAGATACTGATACAAGTAATTTTGAACGAAGAAAATGCGTTTAAATTCCGAAAATAATTACAAGTCTTCCCGTGTATTTGTTATTCAAAGATAAAATAACATGTTCACGACGCAGATGATTCTATCATATTTTAATTACATCGTAATTAAGTCTAAACGCGTTTGTTTATCATAAGTCACCTAGAGATTTATTAATGCTTGAATATTCCAGATATGTGTATATTATTAGATTTATTGGCATCAGACGTATTAAATTTGAATTGTTTTATAGCTAAATGATTGCAGTTATTTGTTGTTATCTAAACAATTATGGCTAGTAAAAGCTATTGTTCAATGCCAAAGAACATTTATTTGATCGTTTCTAAAACTAAGTTTTAAAATGCTAACTGCGCAATGAATTTTGGTTTTCCCAAGTTTCAGTTATTGCATTGTAGACTATTGTAATCATCATATAATTAAATTATAATAGTATGTTTATTTCAGAAATTATTCAGATTTTCCTTATTCCACGATTGTCTAATGCTGACTAAAGACCAATTTACGAATTCCGGTTACAAAACCTTTAACTGATATTTTCAAAAGCACCCAGAACATATTAAATATTGTTTTAACAAAAACTAGAGAAACATTATTATTTTTTTACTGGACCATTATTTTTAATGGACTTTCCTACCTGGCAAAATTGTCTGACATTTAGCGATAAGATTAACGTTCACCGACTTCTTTGTGTTTATGAGAGGACAGGAATATACTAAAACACCTGTTGCTCTCGACTTATAGATAAACGACAAAGTCACAAAAAAAGGTTTTCGGTGCATTGTGCCATCGTCACAAAACATTTACCTGACTCTTGCACATTGAGAACATCCAACTAAAAAGAAACGTATAAATTCCCGTCAACTTAAGTCACGCACGCACAACACTAGACTCTAGAGAATTCGTTCTCAAAACGTGTCAGTAAAGCGGGACACCGAGGTTAATGATGACACAGAAACGCCACTTACATGTATCCAACGCGACGAATACGGCTGAACTCAAAAAGTTAATGAACTGATCTGTATAGAAAATAAACGAAGCAATTCACACGCAATAGTGGCTGTCGTCGTAGACAGTGAGAAGGTTTAGGCGTTCACATTGCAACGGGTCGACACGGTCCGTGCCGCGATCGAGCAGAGCAGAGACTGGCACGAACTTGTGGCGCGCTGGCGAGCTGACCGCGACGCCGACGTCACGACGGCGGTGGGTGCGGATGGCGTCACCTCCGCTAACATGTGCCCGTCACGGACGCACACTCGCTCAACGAGCTATTAAACTTTTCACGAAACTTTACCAAGTTCATAACGTGCGTGCTTAGACTAAACAGTAATTAATTGGAACATAAGCATCAGTGGACATTGGACAATAGATACCCAGACAAAACACGATCTTAAATCTCGAATTATAGTAAGTCATTCAGTCGACTAAAGGTAGAATTCAAACAAAACTAGAATTTGAAAATAACGAAAGAATTTAGGTCACTTCCTACGCACTAAATACGGGAACATTTTACAAATCAAACAATACAGGTTATATAAATAACGCCAAGTAATGGATCTTATGGAAAAGGATAAAGATAATAAATTTATTGTCTGTGAAAGTAGTCCAGATAGATTTAGGTTTCCAGAGAAATAGGTGGGCGTTTCGCAATCCTGTCGCGTGTAGGCGTCTCCTACGCTGTTCCACTGAGTTGCACATTAATGTAATTCATAAATATTTGTCTACCTACTCTCAAACAATCTGTTTTAATCTTCGTTTACAAAACAATCTAATATATAAAAAAATTGTGTCACAATGTTCGTTCCCATACTTCTCCGAAACGGCTCGACCGATTCTTATGAATTTTTTATGCATATTCAGTAAGTCTGAGAATCGGCTACTATCTATCTTTCAACCCCTTAAGTGAAAAGGGGTGTCCACCCCAAAAAGAATGTTAAAATTTTTTAGACAATTTTTTTATGATACAACATACAGAAATACATAAAACCCTTAATTTTCACCCCTCTACGATCAACCCCTATTTTTATTATAGTAGATAGTTATTTTTATTAAACTAAAAAAATGTTTCCTAGAAATAATATACATGGCAAAACGACGTTTGCCGGGTCAGCTAGTGTCTATGTATAATTTGACCGCTAAAGACTTATCAATAGTGACTCATTTATTGTAAAATATTGTCAAATTATTGAAATACGCCTATTGTATTAAACAAATGTACTTTATGAAAGCATAAACCATCTTTGGTGGTCTTTATACCAGCGTCGGTGGTCATCTATCAACTATAGGTTTAAAATTACACAATAATTTATCAGTCTGTGATACCCAAGACACTTCGTAATGAGAGCGTGGAGCATACTTTGTGTCGTGTTGACTCTTCATCACGATTCACAAGTCAGCAGGAATACTGATGACCTATGTCAATAAAGTTTGTTAGCAAAAAATATTTTTAGCACGGAATGTGCCCTTCAAATTCTCTTTAATGCTAAGTTGTCTCGGCTCTCGACTCCGGTAATAATGTTTATTTATTGCCAAGAGACAGGATAATTACTCTGTTATATTTTAATGTAAATTAAAATTAATCCCCACTAGTAATCGCCAAAAGTAATCATATAAACATTGGTCTTTATTCTTCTTATATTTTCTAATCGTATTGTAATATAAATCTCCTGATATTACTTACATAACTTATAAAGCGATCGTATAAATTAACCAGCATTGATTAAATTTGCGAACCCACAGTCCACGTGATATTGCCACGAGGAATACAAAATCAACGTGCTTCTCTTATACAAACAATTTCAGTCTATTGTTAACCGACCTCAGAGCTCCCACGACAAACGTGCTTTGGTACTAACTAACCACACCAACGTTTGACATTTTAATCACTATCAAATCCAGGGATAATTAAACAGATTTTATTCTTATTTAACTATTATAGTTGTATTAGTGTTTTACACAATTCTAGCGAAAAATTATTTCTTTTATTTACTGGAAACGTTTTCTACTAATTTCGTTTTAAAATTGTTTTGAACAATACAAAGTTCCACTTCAAGGACCAATGATGAAATATAGCTTTTAAAGGCCATGGCCAACAGTAGTTTTCAGCGAAATGTTAGCAATTGCAATCGTAAAACATCATGTAAATGAAATGCATACTAAAGTACTAGAATTTTCCAAATTGATAATAAATTGGTTACGTATAAATATCGGTTACGATTGATCATATCATTTGGGAGATAATACTTAATCTTGAAGACAGATAAAAATATCACATTCTATGCTTGGTTTGCTTGATAATTTAAAGGTTTTTAATATTCTGATCTATTGGCCTCACTGACAAAAAGCAAGCTGTAAGTCATACTTGAAATACACTTGAAAAATCATGCATTTATTGTTTGACAATGTAATGGTTAAGAATTGTATTGGCAGGGTATGTTGCACCATAATAAATATGTAACACTATGCACTATTATTAGAAAATAAAGCAAAGGGCAATTCTCTTTGTTATACCTAACCAATGCTTTTGTGCGCCAATGGTGGGGAACACGAGGAATTCAACTTTCACAGCTCCGCTGCAATCGCGTTGCACTCCGATGTTTCAGTCACTTTAGCTCGCTATTAATGACCAATAAATGCAACCTATTTTATATTTAGACACGGTAACATTCTTGCGTTTTCACGAAGAATATAAATGGACAAATTCGCAAATCACTGTACTCGTGCCAGTTTGAGTAAACGATAAACTTTCGTGACAGTCTGTATCTGGTACAAGGAAGGCCTCATAAATCAAATGACAATTACAGAAACTCCGGAACACATCAAATATCATTTTATAGTCGATTTCATGATTTGACTTTGATTATTTATTAGATGTATTGTATAGAAACGTATGTATTTATTTCGTAATCCTACAGCTATATATATGTAACAAAATCAATTATACTAAAGATATAGCCAAAGATGGAATATATATTTGTATATATTAAGGATTCCAAAATTTAAATTTTTTTTTAAATACATTTAACTATGTAATACTTAATTAAGCTGTGTTGTGTGTGGGTGTGTATGTGGGATGTGCTCATGCTGCAGGTGATTTAGTGCTATGGATATTCTTAATACTCTCTTTAAGCATATTCCGCGACAGCTTACTTAATGGAATGTCAAAATTTATAAATAGTGCTTAATATTATACGTTTAAACAAACCAAATGTTTAAAACTTTAAGAAATATAGCTACAATTTATAGTGTAGTCTCCTAACTATATAAACGAAATCCAGCTTTATTGTGTGGCTTTTAAGGTTGATTTTCGTGATCTTTTGAAATGCAGTGTGCAACGCTTGATCGTTCGTGCGGACCAGCCCGCATCTCGTCTCAGGTGTAGATCTAATTTTGTCTGTCTGAGGTCGTTGCAGCCCTACCCGCTTATATTGCAACGGGAAACAGGTCGCGACCCACTTCGCCAGGATCAATACTCGGTCATCGACTTCGCCTGCGCCCCGTACGGTCCCCCGACTGCCACATCAAAGGGATTACAGAATTCGCACCGAACCTTCTACGTGATACTAAAAATAGATCTCAATGTCAGAGACGAACTATTCAATAACACTGGGCCGGTTCTTGGTCATACATTTACACACAACGTATGCCCATAAAATTAATAAAAGAATTTACATTGCACGGAAAGATAAACATTCACGATTTAAATTCACAACTGAATCGTCATTTCACTTTTGTTTTAATAATATTCGCATATTTAATTTGTATAACTTTTCTTTATATTTCCACGTATGCGTTATTGAATAATAACACCAAAGTATAAAATATCACACTGATATTGTTATCGATAGGCATCGATCATATCACAATGGCGATTATTTCCGTATTTCTAGTTCTTCGTATAATTACCATATTTCAAAGCAATGTTCAAACCCCAATTACTTCTTTTAATAAAGCGTTGTTAAATTCAGCGAAACTGCACAAGGACAGAACTAAATGTCGGAATTCCAATTTTATATGCGAATAGTGTTTTAAAATTATATTATTTTCAACGTAGATTACTAATCAAAAGTTAGAATCATTTTGACACAATCTAGGACGTTGCCTTCAAACGGAATAATACAACCCATCATTGCTTGAATCGTTAATATGAACGGTTATATTAAAATCAATAGTTAGGTATAATAGAGGAGTCAGCATGACCTGGCTTAGTGACCTGGATACCCACGACTGGCTCTGACCTCCTACCCAGGTACTCCAGACAAACTACATTCATTATTGTACTCATTATTTTGTATCCTTGTAATTGTGTTTATTCTGCTCGCATTGTCGGAAGCAACCTTCGTTCAAATAACACTGAATTTACTCTAGTAAGAATTACTTACTAGTTTTACTATAGTTTATATTGTTAATTATACTAATTGGTTGCTTGTGATTCTATAGAATACTAGCTGCCCCCGCGAACTTCGTTTCTCCTTTATGTGATTTTACTTTTTAGTACATACCAACATGGAACATTTTGCTATGCTACCCCAGGGACTGTTCGGTTTTCCGGAATGAAAACTTTTTAGGTTTTTCTGTGATTTTTCTCTATATTAACCTCAGAGTTCAAGTCATAAGTTTTTAATTTACAAATAATAAATAGGGGTTGATCGTAGAGGGGTGAAAATTAAGAATTGTATGTATTTTTGTATGCTGTATCATAAAAAAAAAACAAAACATTTTATCGAAAAGGTAAAAATAAAAATTAGGGGTTTGAAAGATAAATAGTAGCCGATTCACAGATTTACTGAATATGCATAAAAAAATTCATAAGAATCGGCTTTAAGTCGTTTCAAAGGATAAGGAGGGAACGTTCATTGGACAAGAGAAATTCATATATTCTATATATAGATATTATAAGGTCTTAAATAAAATCCATTGATTAGACCAAAATAAATATGGACCGTTCATTTCGAAGTTTTTCTTAGAATGTTACATATTATCCTCAGGGTAGGTACACGACTTTTAAAATATTCACAGTACAGGACAACAACTGTCATGCCGTGTTAAGCCTGTCTACATAAAAAAAAAACACACAACCAACCGGGTGCCTGAATAAACCTAACAATACAATTTTGATGAGAAAACATAAAGATTTTTATTGACAATTATATTTCGTATAGTCTACTGTCTATTAACAGAGGTGCAGTGGAAACTTTCTACGCTTCACTAATCAACCAAAGAACATCTATTACTTACTTCATGGCAGTTGAAAGTTATACTAATAAAGACACGAGTGAGATGTTACGAGCCACTTTATTGGCATTAGTGAATAAATACGAACACAGGAAATAAATATGGTCATAAATAATATTTTAAAATAGGACTATCAATTATTTCTCGACACACGATGATATAATTAAGCTAGAATACATTAATTATAATTGCCTTATACGATATTATGAAATTACTAATTCATTTTATACTAAAACATTAGATCTTTAGGACACTTTTGGTAAAGGTGGGGTTGGGTAAATTTTTTACCAAATTGGTAAAATTAGTACTACTAAACAGATCAAATAATTCTGAATTGTTTGTTCAATATCATTGAGATAATTCAAATAATAAAATATAAAGTCTTAATAAGAAACGATAGCATTTGGTTACAAACGTATCAATTAACCAAAGAAGTTATTGTAAGACAGATCACAGAAAGGACGTAGAGGGCGTCGCCCTTTACGTTCGAAACCCTGTCTAAAAAGCTCCGAGCGACGACCCTACGAAGTACAAGCCCTTGCAGAATGAACCGGTGGTTGTATATGAACTCACCCGACCGGCTCTCCCTCTGTCTGTCCAATGAACGCCCTTTAATCCCAAGGAGGGACCAAATATCTCAAACCGTGCCTTGTTTTCTAATAAAAGTGCTTAGGAATGTGGGGTAGGTAGAGGTTTTTATATTGCGACAGGAAGTTTATTGCTGGCTGGCTTAACCCTTATAACACAAAAAGAATTTAAAAACAATAGTATTGATTTGTATCAGGATTAGATGCTATTTATAGACTTTTGACTTCATACGCTTGCCTACAAATTACAATATCAATTCACCGCGTGATGACGCCATCAGGCGTGCCGTACCTATCAGTCAGTCTGTGGCAAAACTAATCTAATTGAAATGGCGACGCTAACTAATTCAAATTGTTATAATGATTCCAAATTAAGCTTGAATTGACGTGTCCATAGACACGTACGTAAGATAGTTGTTGCTTTAATGTTTTCAATTGTTATTGCTTGATTGTTTTGGGAATGCTGAAAATTCATCTAGTTATTCACACCCAAAATGTTTGGCTTTTACATTCATTCTTCTATTGACAGTGCTGTTTAGAAAAATCTAATTTGTAACGACGGCTGGCATTTTGGTTTATACAGGGCGTTGAAAGATTTAAAACATTTGTGTGTTTAAGGTAAGGAACATTTAACAAATTCATTTATAAGGATTCGGGAAAGATCGAGGCATTACATCCGGTGTAACGGAGAAACGTCAACGCCTGCGCAGGGTCAATACACGCTAGCCAAGGCCGGTTCAATAACCCCCCTACCCCAACCCAAAGAATATATAGAACATCAATCAAATCATCTAAAAATAAAATCGATTTGCTAATCTAGACTCTATTTAACTCACAGTAAATCATTTCGATATGTTAATAGAGGATATCAGTTTTTGGGTTGTAACCGAGATATTTTCACGTTAGTTCGCTATATAGATAAGAGTAAATGTATTATGCAATAGAGACGTAAACGTGCAGCATGCATTTCACGAAGTTAACAACAAAACTGGACACACGTCCTCATTTACGCATTCAGTGACGTCAATGGTAATTAATTTGCCTTCACATCAAAACAACACAAATTCTCAATGTACTATATTGAATTGTAAAATGTATCCCTATTTATAAAACAACGAACATGTTAAACCTGCTATCAACTTTCACTGTCAGGTACCAAACCTGTAGTTGAAAAAAAATTAATACCTGAACATCTCGACACTATTGTTTAAGAAATTAACAAAAGAGGATTCCAAATTTTAATGCAATATAACTTAAGCCTTACACCACAATCTGCATTGTAATTTAACTCAAATTAGTGAATACAGATTATAACATTCCTACATAATAAAATTGTTAAACAATAGAAGGAATGTATGACAGCATTCTAAGGCTAGTTAAAAATTATTATAAACTTATTATAAATAATGTACCCAACCAAAAATTTACTACATGATTAGTTTAATACATCAACTTGGCCATTGTGTTTAAAAGGAACTGATGCTACTATAATGAGAGCGGCTTAGTTTCAGGTCAATTTGTGCTAACGGAGTGTTCAATACAAATATTGGTATCAATATCTATGAAAATAAATTTAAAAAAAGTTCAAAGAGCAAAGGGACAGGAACACAAGTTCCTTTTTCTTGTAATAGACTAAATTATCAAATTCATTCGATATACCAAACATAGTTTTATAATTTATCTATTTTAGTACTTATTTGTATTCAGAATGGAAATTATTATATTATACATTCTATCTAAGGAGTGCAAAATCGAATTTTAATATTGTAGGTACCTATAGTCAGACGCGGTGTCATACTTTACCGACAATAAATAAATAAACTATATTTAAAGCAACCCAGAAAGCTATGTTTAGAATTTTCTAGAACCACGAGTTAGAACAACGATATCTGAATTAATAAGACACGAAACAGCTAAAAATATTTCTATACCTACTCTTCTCATCGGAGCTTACGACATTGACAGTAGCCCGTGTCAGCCATGAGCCACCTTACAGTGCCTGCCCATTTTAGATTTCATTCACCCTCAAATTTATTCGATTTTAGTGACTATCATTTGATGATTTATTATTGGATTTATACATGAGGTGGACGGAAAATTACATATAATTATTATTATTCCACGCCTGATTCCTGACGTTAATACATCACGAAATTGAAGAAGGATCGACTTTCGTTTGAAAAATGTACAAAAATTGAATTGAGTAAAAATAAATGCACTTACCTCCACAGCCATACACATTGAATACGAATTGAACGGATTCAGCCGCGAACAGCTAAGTAAATTATTCGACACACGCGGAAAACGTGTGCTTTGCACAAAAAAATTAACTGAACTGACTGGTCACTGGAATCTGGAATGACTATTCTTGAAGCTGGAACTGTCAATTGTCGGAATATGTTAGACATTTGTCAACGACTTCTATTTGAGCGTTGCCTGGAGATGTCAGCTATAGTCCGATCACAGCTGTTATTTTAACTTTGACAATGACATTGTAGCTTTTCTGTAAGTTGGTATTTCTGTCCAGCCATCGTGCGTACTGCGTAGCTACCTGACGTTTTTGTTTTGTATTTGCTCTTTTACTATTAGTTATTATGCCGAGGAAATTTCAAAATAGCAGAAAACGCAGTTTTTTTGAGCATTTCGGTCTTTTTATTGAATTTTTTTTTAAATGCACTAATCTGCGTTTATATATCGGTTTCGTACAATGAATACGAAATATGCGGAAGACTTTAAATAAGTACACAACAGTACTTTACAAATTACAAAAACAGTTTTAATGTTTAAAAAAGTGACAAAGATATATTTTGTCATCAGAATATCATAAAACTTAGTAAGTAATCTAGTCTTTTTTAAATCACAGACTTGCAGAGATTAGTTTTAACATTAAATGAATTATTTTGGAAACATTCACATATTGTATTTAAAAGCTAATAAAAAAAAATCTTCAAAAGACATTTTTGTAGTATCACGATTAATTTTAATATTAATAAAGCTCTTCTTCGCATTAACAAATAAGTAACGAATAGTTCTAGTCTTCTATATATCTTAATAATTAGGTCTTTAAATAATTAACTAAAATACTAAGTAAAAAGTAGTTATGCATTTGACACATTATTTAACATAACCTCTGACCATCTGACCACTTTAAGTCGTTTAAAAAAGAGAGTAACGCTCTCTCTCTTCCCTCACAGTAGTAAGAAAATCGTCTGATGGACAAGCTGATCCAGTTTCAGGAGCATTATTATCAGTAGCAACAGCTTGACTTAACTGTCTGTTCAGTTCCTCTTCATTTGTCAAAGTAGACAACTGAATGTCAATTTCTCGCAGGTCTTGGTCTGGCGCTGGTAATTTTCAAGAGGTATATTTTATTTTTTGGTTGTGCGTTTAATCAGATTAACAATTTCGTTTAGCATTTCATTACCTGTAGGCCGATAAAAACAGTTTATCTTCATTTTGAATGTTCTCAAAATATTTACCCGGATTTGTCAAGTACTGTAGTATTGCTGCATAAGTTAGTATTTTTTTTGCGTATCGTTTGCTCAATGCAGTTGCCATTTTGTTACTTAGTGGTGTCTTCATTTCATCCATTTTCTTCAATGCAAATTTTAGGGAAACATCAGCTGTAAGTAATGTTGCATCGCGTCGGCATAGCGCCTCGACGACAGTTTTAATAACATCCAATATTTTTTGGATCTCATCTTTATTTTTCCAGTCATCATCAGTAAATACAATATCTGTTTTTAAATCCTTTAAAGCTTCTAATTAAAAAAAAACATCACCGATCAGACCCCGCACAACACGCGACGAGCTTCGCTAACTTTCCCCTCTCCACTGCTCTACACATCACTCTAGTCATGACTTGAGACGGACGCGCGGAACGCGAATTTAACTGCAAGGCTTGTTTTATTGTAGGTAACGTAGCAATGAACTACTTTTACGTAATAAATAATAATTTATCAGCGTCTTTTTATTCCATTTACTTATTATTTATTGAAGTGGCTTAAACTTAATAAATAACAATAAAAAATATAAAAGAACCCAAAAACTCGTGTTTTAAAAATTAAACTCGGGTTTTTCCAATCCTCAGAACCGGGAAAACCGGCTGATCCCTAATCCAATCAAAAATTCTTGGCAAACAATTTCAGGTTTAGTTAAGTCCTTCAAATTTTTCACCTTTAGGAACCATTGTTTTTATACTTTTGCATTCATTATTATTGATCCCTTTATAAAAAAAAAGTGACGGGAATAATAAAATCTTAAGGATTTGATGCCCGTAGATAATTTTTCCCTTGAAGAATTGTCAAATTTCAAATAATAAAATGGGGAGTACGGAGGATGTCTTAGACATTCCAATAACCAATTGAAGCTCTTCTAATTTGGTAGCCGTCTGTTGTGCAGTGTGTGGTCTAGCGTTGTCGTGAAGTAGCAGTGGTGTGGAGCGATTGACCAGCCTAGGTTATTTAGCCGCTAGCTTTTCCATCATGGTTTGCAATTGCTGACAATAGACATCAGCAGTAATAGTCTGGCCAGATTTGAGAAAACTGCAACGAACAATACCGGCACTAGTCCACCAAACGCTTACAAGTAACTTTTTTGGGGTTCATTTTCGCTTGGGGCAGGATTTGGCTGGCTGGCCAGGATCCAACCATTGCGCTGAGTGCTTCCGATTATCGTAAAGAATCCATTTTTCATCACAGGTAATGATTCGGTTTAAAATACCTTCATTATTGTGCCGGTTCAGTAATGTAACGCAGCAGTCGACGCGCGTTTGCCGGTTTGCTTCTGTCAATTCGTGAGATACCCATCTTTCAAGCTTTTTAATCTTCCCAATTTGCTTCAAGTGAATTAAAACAGTTTTATCACTAACACCGCAGCCTGCAGCTAACTCGGACGTGGTTTGCGATGGATCCGCTTCCACAATAGCCTTCGATACTTCATTATCAACTTGGGTCTCAGGCCGTCCACGGGGCTTGTTCTGCAGGTCGAAATTTCCAGAACGAAAACGTTGGAACCAAAAACTAACTGTGTTTTCTTTTGCAACATGACCGCCATACACATCATTCACCCTTCGAGTCGTTTCCGCAGCACTAGTGCCACGGCGGAATATAATCAGAAGTGATTTAAATTGAATATTTAAATCAATACTCATTAATATTAGAAAATAATAATAAATATTTATTTATTTAATTGTTCAAATGTAAACTGAACTTTATTGACTATAATGACTCCTTTTCCAGTCTTTGATTATTTAATTGTAATTAATTATTTGCATGCAATCAAAAACTATTTTTAATAATGCCAAAGAAGTATAACTTCTTACGCGCGTACATAAGTACACGCACCCTTTTTTTTTTAATTTTTCACTTTTTCATGTTTTTTTTCGGATTGGAATTCATATTATGTTCGTAGATCTATAATAAATTTAAAACAACAATAAAAGTCATACTACGAAAAATCGCTTTAAGTAAGTAGCCATAATACTTTTCCTCAGATTCGCGGACTTCAACTAAATAAAAAGGGAAAAAAAAAAAAAAAAAGAAGGTTTTTTGTGGGTGGGGGGGGGTGTTTAGTATTTATTTTTTTTTTTTCCCCCCCCCCCCCCGGGGGGGGGGGGGGGGGGGCCGTCCCTCTTATTTTTTTTATCAAACCCCCCCCCCCCCGGGGGGGGCCCAAAAAAAAAAAAAAAAAAAAAACCCCCCCCCCCCCCCCCTTATTAATTTTTTTTTTTTTGGGGGGGGGGGCCCGTTTTAAACCCCCAAAAAAAAAAAAAACCCAAAAAAAAAAGGGAACCCCCCAAAAAACCCCCCCCCCCCCCCCCCCAAAAAAAAACCCCTTTTTTTAAAAAAAAAACCCCCTTTTCAATTTTGTTTTTTCACTTTTCAATTTTCTGTAAACTTTGAAAATGACGACCTTTTGTCGGTAGATCACAAAATGTTTTAATTTCTGACCTTGGAATGTGTTTTTTACATAACTCAGGCAACCATAAATTAAATCAATTTGATCTTCTTCCTTATGCCGTTGTGTATTGGTATCAGAAGTTCTACTTACGACGAAAAAGATTGAATTAATCGCTCAAAACTTTTTGAAGTGAAACTTCTTAGGCGCATGAGGGTACAATTTAACGGATAAAACGCCGTAAAAAAAGTAATAAAAGCCGACGTTACCGGTACTGGAAACAGGGGACAGTACTGGGAAACGTAGGATGCCACATTTCTGAGTTTAATTTTATTGCTTTGTTTTAAGTTTCTTACCTAACAACATAGTAAAAAAAATAACTGTAGTCATTTGAAACTATTTAATAATAACAGAGTATGCCCATAAATGAAGTATTCAGAGTATGAATACTTCATTTATGGGCCTAAAGGTCGATTCACACATATCAGTGAACCCACAGTTCCGGCACAGTACCGTTACAGTTCCGTATCCGTGCTACAGTGGTGCGTCAGTCATTCAATTCACACATGTCAGTACTCAGTTTACGGAGCTTCAGTGAAAACGTGTCCGTCGCGTTGTCAAGTAACGTGATTATGGCTCTGTTCAATACTACGGAGCTAGCAATGATAGCTGTTGCTTTAGACGAAGAAGAAGAGCAGCATCAAGGAAAAAAAAGAAAATGGGTGCATGAAGCATGGCAATTAAGAGAGACGGAAGGAGAATTCATCATATTATACAAAGAATTAGTTAAAGAAAATATTTTAAAATGTCAGAGAGCTGCTTCAATATTCTTCTGCAATAAATAAAATGTAACAAATAATAACGCGGCGTCAGTGATCCGACAAAAAATATCGTTGTCAACGAATCCGTCCGTGATTGCCGGTGCCGGCACTGACACTGAGAGCACTGTGTCGTCACTGACACTGACAAGTGGGGATGCGTTCATAGAGAATGTATGAAAGAATATTTCGCACTGTGCCGGTACTGTGTCGGAACTGTGGCTTCACTGATATATGTGAATCGACCTTATTTCGCACTGTGCCGGTACTGTGTCGGAACTGTGGGTTCACTGATATGTGTGAATCGACCTTTTTGTGTGGGTACTGTGTCGGAACTGTGGGTTCACTGATATAGTGAATCGACCTTATTTCGCACTGTGCCGGTACTGTGTCGGAACTGTGGGTTCACTGATATGTGTGAATCGACCTTAAGTATACACTGCTATAACATGATTCCTAGTGAAATATTGGAACTGCCTTTAAACAGATTCAAAACACATATCAAAAAACCTTAACGGGTAAAGGTTACTACACAGTCAATGACTACCTGGACGATAAAAACGCTTGGCAATAGTTGTAATTATATTCTTATAATTTGATTTGTGTGTAATGGTGAATGTGGTAAATCACAGAACAGATTTTTATATATTTTTTTACTTATGTAACTTTAATAACGTTGTGGTTTATGACATTTTCCTTTGAATAATTATTGTAGGGGGAGGGTAAAACTTGCCGAGTTTCTTGCCCGTTCCTCGCGTATGGCGTAGTCTTGCTCTTTCGCGAATTTTGTAAACGTTTCTGACATTCATAAGCATGCCCTAAGACGCATCTAAATTGAATAAACGTATTTTGATTTGATTTGAGAGTCATAATAACGTTAGTTATTTGGACTTATTGCATGGGTCATCCCATGAGTGAGTTGGTAGACATTTTGATAAAAATGCCCAAATATACACTTGGGCATTTTGACTTATCAGATATATACATGTTTCACTAATCTGAACTATTGTTACAGTAGGGGCTTGAGTGATGAAATTACAGCCTATCTAAAATGTATTTATTTCTAATACAATTTAAGAGCTTATATTGTTTTATCGAAGCATGCAGGAAATAGTATTATTTGATAAATTACATGTGCTAAAAGTAAAATAGGTAAAATTATTTACTCATAGGCAACATTATGTCACGCGAGTACAGCGCAGCGTCTGGGGGACTGCTATCATGAAAAGGACTTTAAATTAACTGCGAACCGCGAACAGACTATTCCATTTAAATCACAAATTCACAGATATATTTGTTATAAAACATTTATTTTTAATTCTCTTTATACTGTACGTTTATACTTTGTGTTTGAAACAAAAGCTAAATACAATTCTGCTAATGCAGACATTACTTAGTGGTATAGGAATTTATAATAATAATAAAGCCCATTTATTTCCAACAACCTTAAATAACATTTTTATCTTATAACTATTCATCTAAAACTATGTTATTAGAACCCCATGTAGGGTAAAGGCCTCCTCTAGGAATCATGTTCTTCAATATTGCATCCCATTTTCCTGACTTCCGCTATTAGTACGGGAGGTAGCAACGTTTGAAAAGAAAGAATTTTAGGTCAGCTGATTTTGTGATATGTCTTCCTTCTTGCACTTTCGGTTAGAGTCTTGGCAATCTGGCTGGCGGTAGTGGTTGCGTTCATTAGTGCGCATCCTATCTGTCCAGGTAATAATCCTGGATTTTAAAAGCATTTTAAGAAGCGTAAGCGTTTTTTCTTCTGTTTTTTTCTGTTTGCGTCACTCATTTTACAAAATGGAAAACTTAAAGTATCGCATTATTTACGAGTACGAGTTCCGCCGTGGCACTAGTGCTACGGAAACGACTCGAAGGGTGAATGATGTGTATGGCGGTCATGTTGCAAAAGAAAACACAGTTCGTTTTTGGTTCCAACGTTTTCGTTCTGGAAATTTCGACCTGCAGAACAAGCCCCGTCGACGGCTTGAGACCCAAGTTGATAATGAAGTATTGAAGGCTATTGTGGAAGCGGATCCATCGCAAACCACGTCCGAGTTAGCTGCAGGCTGCGGCGTTAGTGATAAAACTGTTTTAATTCACTTGAAGCAAATTGGGAAGATTAAAAAGCTTGAAAGATGGGTACCTCACGAATTGACTGAAGCAAACCGGCAAACGCGCGTCGACTGCTGCGTTACATTACTGAACCGGCACAATAATGAAGGTATTTTAAACCGAATCATTACCTGTGATGAAAAATGGATTCTTTACGATAATCGGAAGCGCTCAGCGCAATGGTTGGATCCTGGCCAGCCAGCCAAATCCTGCCCCAAGCGAAAATTAACCCCAAAACTTGTAAGCGTTTGGTGGACTAGTGTCGGTATTGTTCATTGCAGTTTTCTCAAATCTGGCCAGACTATTACGGCTGATGTCTATTGTCAGCAATTGCAAACCATGATGGAAAAGCTAGCGGTTAAACAACCTAGGCTGGTCAATCGCTCCACGCCACTGCTACTTCACTACAACGCTAGACCATACACTGCACAACAGACGGCTACCAAATTAGAAGAGCTTCAATTGGAATGTCTAAGACATCCTCCATACTCCCCGGACCTTGCTCCAACAGATTACCATTTTTTTCGAAATTTGGACAACTTCTTGCAAGGTTCTCTCAGATTTTATTGATTCCCGTCCGACTGTTTTTTTTAGTAAAGGGATAAATGAACTACCTATGAGATGGCAAAAGTGCATAGAAAACAATGGTTCATACTTTGATTAATTAAATATATTATATTTAAAAAGATTCGACTTTTTGTTCCTCCCATACAAAACGCCAATTTCATATGTAAGGACCTAATATTATGTTATTTAAATATAAGAAAAATTAAAAATGAATTTGCCAGACATTAATTCGATTGTTAAGCCTTGAATTAAAATGAAAAAGTCATGAAAAGTATTGCAGTATGATGAAGCATTGCATTTCAAGAAGCGTAATTTTTAATTTTTCCTTTTTAAATAAGTCTACCTGACATACTTTTTTTTATTGCCAGACATTTTTCACATTGCTAACTATGTGCCAGACGCGATTTTAAGTTTTTTTTTTATAAAAATTTCAAAGTATTTTAGAATGTCTGTAATTTTAATATTATGTTATTTAAATATAAGAAAAACTAAAAATGAATTTGCCAGACATTAATTCGATTGCTAAGCCTTGAATTAAAATGAAAAAGTCATGAAAAGTATTGCAGTATAAAGGTCAGTACTCACATACGGTATTACTCGATCGAGCTATACAGTCGAGTAAAACCCATGGCATGGGCTTTCGTCCACACATTGAGCATTGATCTATCGAGTGAGGCGCGCCGTTCAGTATTCACTGAACCGTTCGAGCCAAAAGATGTCTGTGCAACAAAGGAGACGGTGGCTGTATTTAGCAAGTCTCACAGTGCTTTATAAGAAAATCAAAGAAAATGAAAAGAAAAAACGTTAAGCACAGCTACTAATTTATCATAACATTCATTTCTCTTATTTTTGTGGGAGTAATCTTTGGACTTGACATTCCATAAACACTCACACTGTCTATATGTGTTAATAAAGTCTTCTATAGCGCTTTTGGAATTTACTCGCAAATCCATTCCTCTTAAAAACACGTGTTTCAATCACGATAAACAATACCAGACTGACGCTCGCCTCGTGCCACTCGCAGTCACGTACACACGTTCGAGTCAAGATTGACGGCTCGCTTCGAGTAGGTTCGAAGAAAATTACTTTTATTTAATTCCATCGAGCCGGCTCAGTGCGAGCCTTCGAGCTGTGAGTTTTGCGGTCCACACGTTGATTTTTACTCGACTTCGAGTAAAACTATCGAGTAATACCGTATGTGAGTACTGACCTTAATGCTAGTAGTTCAAGAGAGACAATTGCGGAATAAGTCGAAAATGAGACAGAGAACAATTACACAAGTAAATTACTTGTCACTGTTCATATAATAATAATAATAATTCTAGTCAGAGCAAGTTTAAAACAAATTTAAGCATAAAAAGGAATATACAATTAGATTAAAATTTAAAAATCAACACTTTATTTAAATTGTCCTCATTACTAAATGTAAGTTATTTGTATTATAATAATTTAATACTGGGAACCAAATTGGAATTTGTTTTTGATTCAAATGTCTGTAAACCGAAAATTATAGTCGGGACTACGGAAGGAATGCGTCTGCGTGTGGGTACGCGATTTAATCGTTTAATTTTTGTAATAATTGAATCATGTCATGTAGAGCAAAGTGTGTATAATGATTGCAGCATTGCAGGGACAAGCATCATGTGTAAACATACAAAATACCTTAAACAGCCATTAAATCGTGTTGATGGGGATGGTAGCAAGATTTTGCTTCTTTCTTGTCAAAATGTTAAATTCATTAATTTACCTTTCCTTCCTTTTGAAAACATAGTCATAAAAATTTGTGTATGAGTATTTTGCGAGTGAAGCATGGGTCACCCATAGAGAATAGTAAGGTAAACATAGGAGTCACCAAACAATACAGATACACTGGGAATTTCGTCGATAAACCGCTCAGTACGCCTCCATACATATTTATGTCACTGTGTGTCTCATTAAATAGTTTAGATAATTTTTATTTAAAAAACACTATATATTATTATATGCAGTTTATTAAATGAATTCATCCAATACCATTTTCTTAGAGGCATTTTGCACAGAAGGCTTTTTGGCTACAAAAACATTATCATTAAATCCAGGTGGTGGAAGGTGGTAAGCATCTGGAGGCGGGGGTCTTCGACCTCCTAGTGGTCTGACACCGGGAGGCCCAAAAGGATCAAATCGTGCGCCAGGTAGTACTGCACCCCTGCAGTAAAGTAAAAAATAAAAACTTTTTGATCATCTGTTGCCCCAAGCCTCTGATTTGTCGCTGTCATCAATTTTGCTTATAAAACAAAAATTTATGAATGATAGGTCTGATACATATATTAGGTAATAGGTGTTTAATGCTACTAACATCCAACTGGTAATTGCAGTAATCAAAACAATATTTATTGGTAGTAAGATTTTAGAAGCTTCAAGTTCTTACAAGATATGCACTCATTTCTACAAATTCAATTCAATTTTCAAGTTCAAGTAATCACAAAATTAAGTTAGTAACTCTTAAGCTAATATAAGATTTAAATTTATCTACTGTTGGTTACTGTTGGTATTATACAAACATTTGAATTGTCAATATATAATATAGGTAATTTGATTCGGACAAGAAAATGGACCTAACTTCATATTTTTAATTCAACGTCCATCAATTCAAAAATGAGAAATAAGAGTCCTACTGAATAACTCAATAATAAACTAAAATTGTGTTTTCTGACGTATCCTAAACTATACAACCACTATTTTTATGAAAAATACTACATCTTTGTTATAATTCTTAAGCTAGTATTTTCTCATCAAGTTTTTTGAGTGGATTAGGGAGAGGTTATTTTTATCTCTTATTACCTTGTTAAGAGCTTGGCCTAAGATTTGATATCTTAGGCCAGGGAACAAAGCCTATAATATATAATATAGGCTTTGATGATTTTATTGGTACATATGATCATAGAAAACATAATCAAAGTAAGGTCACACACACAACAAATATGTTTACATAAACAAAACTAAATTGGCTTCTATACCACCACCAAACTAATTTCATCAATTTATTGTGCTCAGAGGAAATCCCTATTTTGATTTCTGAAAGTCATGTTATATGTATATATTAAATCCATATCTTCTGAAATTTAAAAAAAAGGGAGAGATTTATGTTAATTATTGAAAATATTTGTTATATTTTCTACTAGCTTTATATACAAAAAAATTAGGAATATTTGAAATACATGGGTAAGCAAGGGATCCCTAGACCCGGATTCTCAATATCCCTGCGAGGTCCAAACGGATTGAAGATCATGCCTCCCCCGGCTGGTGCAAATCTGATCTGCCAATGTTTGGTAAATTTGCTGGAGGTAATTCCCTGAAATAATGATACAACATAATATATTAAAAACATTTATATTATAATATATACACAAAGCTCATTAAGTTTTCCAACATAACTGCCTTATAGTTTTTTTTTATTTAGTTATAGATTTATAATTATGGATCTATTCTAAAAAAATGTCCTCCTTTTCTCTTAAACAATTCTAAAGTTATCTATATTAAGACAACATATTGGCAGTGCCGGATTAGCCACATAGCAAGAGTAGCAAATGCTACGGGCCCCGCGAACTTAGGGGCCCCGCTCTCCAACGCCTGTCTGACCGTAATAAAAAAAGTATTAATTTAGATAGGAGCGTAAAATATCTTGCATACCTTTAACGCGCAGCACTTTGTCTATGCTTCACTTCCCAATAAAAATAAACTCGACTTCGTCAAGTTTAATCGTAACAATAAGTACGTATTTAACTTTTTAACGTTAATTTTCAAATTTTAATTATAATCGATATACATACAAGCCGTCGGAAATATCTGCGAACCTCGCTGGAATGCGCTTCCCCTGGCGCCCCCGCCCCCCCCCCGTTTTCGCCTATCCAGTACCGTTGCCAACGCAACGCCGACGCCGCACGTGTTTTGCTTTCGTAATCGCATTTTAGTGTTTATTGTTTCTCTGTTTGGTGAAATATTACATAAACTACCTATTTAGTGCTGTATGAAATGGTAATACGATATCAATAAAAATAATACACAAATAAAATATTTTTATTTTTACATCTTCAATTTTTTATCTCTCAGTTTGTATGACGTCATTACAGTGAGTATTCGAGACTTTATTAGACTAGCAAGTTATTTGTACCCTTCAGATTTTTATTTTTATATAGGTATACATTTATTTTGCAAGTTTTCGTAGCCGAGATTGTATTTTTCTAATCGATTTTAATATAATATCGATTATAAGAATTTCGAGGAAACAGGCGAACTATTAGAGTCTCTAAGGCAGAATTTGCTACAGGCCCCGCGCTGGCTTTATCCGGCACTGCATATTGGTAAGTCTTTATTTTAGTAACAAAAGTATTTTTTTTAATACGATAAGATATATACATATTTATTTTGGAATCTGATTTAAGAATCAATTTTTACTATTTACTTACATAACTAACCTGGCGCACGTTTCGATCCTTTTGGGCCTCCCGGTGTCGGACCACTAGGAGGTCGAAGACCCCCGCCTCCAGATGCTGACCATCTTCCACCACCTGGATTTAATGATAATATGTTTTTGTAGCCAAAAAGCCTTCTGCGCAAAATGCCTCTAAGAAAATGGTATTGGGTTGAATTCATTTAATATACTGCATATAACAATATATAGTGTTTTTTAAATAAAAATTATCTAAACTATTTAACCCTTATGTTTATTTTGTACATACAACTTTATAAAAATATATGATCACTATAAAATCATTTTTAACTTAGTTTTATTAAACACATGACATTTCTAGACGTCTATTTATATGTACTTCAAAAATAAAAATAGTAGTTTATCTTCTGAAGTATGTATATACTGATTACTGGCATACAAGAAGTTGCCTTGGCAACAATCTCGTTTTAAGAATAAATACAGTTTGATTTAAAAAATGTCTAAAGGTGCGCTTACACGAGGGCAATAATTGCTCGGCGACACGAATGGACCGATCTGGAGCAATTAATGGAGCAATTTCAATAAATTCAATAAATTGCAATAAATTATTTCGGCGATATTGCTTCTAATTGCTCCAGATATTTCATATCGCTCAATGTCGCAGATACGAATTGACGAATATCCAATGGACTTGGAAATTCCTAGCAATTTTTGTATATGTCTCATTCGCACTTGTTTGTTTTGCGGCTTGTTCGTGACATTCTAGTAAAGTTTTTGAATAATATATCATCTTTACATAATGAAAATTTTGTCCTCTTCGCCAAAAACGATCGCACCCAGATACGCCTACGCGTTTTTGGCAAAGAGGCCGCAATTTTCATTGTGTAAAGAATTAGATAATATATTATTCAAAAACTTTACTAGAATGTCACCAACAGACTTTGAATTACTTTTGAATAAAGTTAGCCCATTAATTACGAAACCGACGACCAACATGAGAGAACCAATTTCTGCATCAACAAAACTTGCTTAAACCCTTCTCCGCGGAAGCAAGACGGCAAGCCGCAAAACAAACAAGTGCGAATGAGATATATACAAAAATTGCTAGGAATTTCCAAGTCCATTGGATATTCGTCAATTCGTATGATCTGCGACATTGAGCGATATGAAATATCTGGAGCAATTAGAAGCAGCATTAACTATACATGGTAGCAGAGCGTTTAGTAAAAGGAATTTAAAAAAAAAAGAAAAAGAACAAAAGAAAACTATGATACATGGGTAATACAGGCTGAAGCAGTCCTAGTAAGAAACAAATTATGGAAATACATTGAAAGTCCTTTAAGTAAGGATCCAAGTGCAGCTGAAACAGAAGGTGACAGACAAGCCAGATCGGAACTAATTCTTATGATTTCTCCCTCTGAGCTTAACCAAATTAAAAAATGCCTTTCTGCAAAAGCCGTTTGGAGTAAACTACAAGACATTTACGCTAGCAAAGGACCTGCCCGTAAAGCTTTTTTACTGAAACAACTAATCCTAAATAAATTAGATGGACATGAGATACAAAGTCATCTAAACAAATTCATGGATATAGTTAACAAACTGGCAGACATGGACATAATTATCAATGAAGACCTATTAACAATATTAATACTATACAGCCTCTCGAAAGAATACGAAAACTTCAGAGTCGCTATTGAATCACGAGATGTTCTTCCTAAGCCTGAAGAGCTTAAAATTAAAATAATCGAAGAAAATGAAGCTCGCCATAATCACAATAAAACCAATGACGACGAACCTGAATCCTCAATTCAAGAAGAAGCTTTATATGCATCGTGTAAAGTTTGTAAACGAAGAGGTAATATCTTTAAACACAAACACCATAAGATTTGTTCAAACTGCTGGAAGGAAAATAAAGGTAAACACGCTAATAAATTTGATTCTTCTCATGAAAATAATTACATAATGCAGTGCCTTTTTACAAATAATAAGAAACTTAAAAACAACATATGGGTTTTAGACAGTGGTTGCACGTCTCATATGACTCATCAACGAGACTTATTTAAAACAATAGATAGTACATCCAGAAAACTTAACTTTGCGACGACACTGCAGAGATAAAAGGTAAAGGAATAGTTTCCTTTATAACTAAAAATGGCACCAGTAAGGTAATAACGCGCTTACAAGACACCTTATACGTACCGAACCTTTGCACCAACTTACTGTCCGTAAGTAAGATGACAGATGCTGGTTGGTCTGTGCTATTTACTAACAATAAAGCAACTGTAAATAACCTTAAAAATGGAATAAATCTAACGGCATAAAAACAAAAAGACGGTCTTTACTATGTGAAACCAGATCAACATTAATGGAACTATTTGGTCACTAATGTTAAGGTCACGAGTTCTCCTCCGAAGGAATCAACGACTTTATCAAGTATTAATGACTGGCATAGAAAACTGGGTCACATGAACGTAAAAGATATGAAATATGCGCGTAGACATGAAAACTTAATTGGCTTAAATTTTGATGCATCGGAAGATTTGAATGACTGTGAAGTATGCATACAAGCAAAACTCCACCGTGAACCTGCTCCACGTAATAAAACAACTCAAAGAACATCAGAATGTTTACAAATCATTCACAGCGATGTGTGTGGACCTATTCAGATTCAGACGCCCACCATACGCGAAAATAAATACTTTGTTACTTTTATAGATGACTACAGTCGATACTGTAGAGTTTATCTAATGAAAAATAAGAGCGAAGTACTTGAAAAATTTAAAGAGTTCAAAGAGTTAGCGGAAACACACACAGGTAACAAAATTAAGTTTTTACAATCTGACAGCACTGAATATGTTACTAAGCAGCTTGACACTTACTTAAAACAGTGTGGTATTCAAAGACGTCTTACCGCACCTTATACTCCACACCAAAACGGAGTTGCTGAACGTAACAACCGTACCCTATTAGAAGAAGCAAGAGCATTGATGATAGATGCAAATGCACCATTGAAACTTTGGAGCGAGGCAGTGGCTACTTCTAATTATTTGGCAAATAGAAACATAAACAATGCCATTCAAAATCGAACACCATTCGAACGATGGGTTGGTAGAAAGCCCTGTGTAAATCATCTATATATATTTGGGGGTTGGGTGTGAGAGTGATGCACCCGGAAGCTGCCGGAAATGCGTCAATTTAAAAAATTTTTTTAAAGTTTTGTGAAATGTATTGAAATTTGTAAACAATCCGCCAGTATCTACTTTTCTATAGGTTATAAGAGATGTGACATTCTCATTTTCTATTGGTTATAAGTGATGTGACATTCTCGGTAAATTAATCGCATCGATTATTTTCTCATTTGTTATTTTTAAAGTTGAACCTAATCGAATCGATTATTTCCATATTTGTTAATTTTAAAGTTGGACCTAATTTAACCATTGCTTGTCAAATGTACATACATTACATTAACTTTATGTTTCAATTTGTGTATGGTTTCGAAAATTTTAAATTATTCAAAAAGTACCCAAAACCGAATCAGAGCACCCCACTATCCACGTGGTCTTGTCTGCCTATCCCCTAGAGTGTATATAAATAATCGGAGGCGCGGAGGAAGAATAAAATGCCTGTGCTTTGGTACGCAAGGGTGGAGGGGCTGCATTTTCCGTAGCGCCGGAGCTGTCCAAAAAACCAATTATTATCTAGATCGGTTAGATTAGGTTAGTATATTAATATTTTTTTAAATAACTGTTCAACTGAAACTCTAAATCGAATACAAAATCGGATTCAAAATCGAATACTAAAATCGATTTTCACTTTTAAAAAATAGATTATAAGACCCGATAAGTCTGCGTGTGGGTACGCGTTCTTATCGTTTAATTTTTGTAATAATTGAATCATGTCATGTAGAGCAAAGTGTGTATTCAGGTGGCAACTGACGAAAGTTACGAGGTGTAATGTAGCATTCGCATCGAGCGTGTTACGCATCGAGCATGTTACGCTGTGTTTTAAAATCGGCGTAACATGCTTGTCAAAACTCTGTGCTCCGCTTTCGCCGCCAGTGTTCACGAGATGGCCGACATCGAGGACGCGTTGGTATCTTTGATTCTACTTTATTATTGTTTCATCCAAATTAAGAAGAAGAAAAAACGTTACTGGACATCAAACTTATTTAAAACAGAGGCGTATGTGGTGGTTTGTAATTGATAGCAATTTTAAAAACAAGGGGTGCGTGTACTTATGTACGCGCGTAAGAAGATTATACTTCTTTGGCATTATTAAAAATAGTTTTTGATTGCATGCAAATAATTAATTACAATTAAATAATCAAAAGACTGGAAAAAGGAGTCATTAAAAGTCAATAAAGTTCAGTTTACATTTGAAAAATTAATTAAATAAATATTTATTATTATTCTCTTACATTAAAACAAATAAAAACACTATTTATCTTTAAAACATTTTTATTTCATTATACTATTTATTTTTAAGTGACTCTAATGTCTTCATCAGAATTTCGGTTTGTAATTTTAAATTAATCATTACTTGGTTGTGCATCTACGAGGCTTCTCCAAAACTACTTGCTTTCTGCAACAAATAAGAGAATATTAATTTAAGCTCTGTCCATGCAAAACTTAAAATTTTTTATAATTCATATTATAAATTTTTAACACATTTATATTAATATAATTATATAAATGTGTTAATAATATAATTTGTAGCACATGCTACAGACCTGGATAGCAACTTTCTTTTATTCTATTTAGAGATAGAGATAATTTAAATATAATACCGGTGCTTCCTTTAGGTTTCTTTGAGTTGTTTGGGGATTCTTTTGTTCAGTTCGACATGATTTTCTTTAACCTTTCTTTAATCCTACAAAATAATGAAATTGTTAAGTTATGTTGTACTGTTGTGCACACCTTTGTTTGGCTTTTTTAGTATTCAAGTTATGTCAAAACTGATTTATTACCTTGTCATTGTTGGTTTATTTGTTTTGGGATATAATTGTTTCAAAATGATTTTATTTGTAATAACTAAATATATAAATAACATCTATTAATTTAAGTATAGGTGAGTGGTTGACTCAGGTATTAAGGTGATATACCCACTGTCCATTAAAGTGGAAGCTACTTCTGGAGGACAGAGTTTCGGTACTACAAGTGCAACATGGATTTTTGAGGTATTACAATATCTCTAACTACCCTGTAGGGGAATAAAGTAATGTTGTAGCATATGCCTATGTTGAAAGGTTGAACCTTGAACATCACCATAATCATATTTAAATTAAATTCCTACCTCGACACCATCACAATCAAATTCATTGAAATCTACTTCAAACCATTGTGTTGAGAAGGTATGGTGGTTTGTTCCACCTCAGTTTTTGATTTTCACGGCGATAAGATGAAACTCTTTTTTTGTATTCAATTTATGACTTCCACTGATTATAATGTTTTTGTCTTTGTCTTATATTTGCTAGATTAAATCTGATTTTTGATTAAAAAGATTTTTTGAGATGCAGGTACTTATTAAAATGTTTACTTCTCTGTTATATGTCAAGCCTTCATTTTCTCCTTATTAGTATTGTGTTAAATCTTTGTTCTAATTATTGATATATAGGGTGTAGAATATTTCAAAAAGTTGTGTAACAAACGAAAAACAAAAGAATGAATAATGGTTATGTTTAGTTTAATAAAATAATACTCATAATACATAGGATAGTTAACCTCAATTTATTGAAGCACTAGGAAGGTTAACAGTTTTTCAAAATATTTTATATATTAAAATATTTTTATAATAAAATAACTAGGTATATAATTATTAATTTTAAACAATAATTAAAACTCCTATATTTGTTTAAAAGTAAATGTCATTTAGATTAATTGTCATGGTATTCAAAATTCTTTTGTGTAAGTAAAATGTAATTAGTTACGATATTCATTATTGATTTGTCTTATCCATTCGTGGAGTAAATGCCAATTTTGTGTATAGGGGAATCGTAAAATTTACTCTCATAATTATAAGAGGTACACTTAAACCAAATGATTACTGGATAGTATAAAAACTTTGTACGCATGTCTCCGATCGATTTTGAACAACTCGTGAATTTTATTGGACCAAAAGTACTTAAAAAATACACAATTTATAGAAAATCATAATCATGATCACTCGCGACGTGCGTCGCATATTGACTGAACCGCGTAACAGTCAAAGGATTCGCCGAAAAACCGACAGCAGGGTGGAGCACTCTAAGCGAGCAACGAGTTGCTCGCTGGTTTCCCTGTAACACGACGTACTGACTGCACGAATGCTCGCTGTGTAACGTGTTACATTACACCTCGTAACGTTGGTCAGTGCCCAACTTTATGATTGCAGCATTGCAGGGACAAGCATCTTGTGTATAAACAAACAAAATACCTTAACCAGCCATTAAATCGTGTTGATAGGCATCGTAGAAAGATTTTGCTTCTTTCTTGTCAAAATGTTAAATTCATTAATTTACCTTTCCTTCCTTTTGAAACCATAAAAATTTGTGTACGAGTATTTTGCGAGTGAAGCATGGGTCACCCATAGAGAATAGTAAGGTAAACATAGGAGTCACCAAACAATACAGATACACTGGGAATTTCGTCGATAAACCACTTAGTACGCCTCCATATATATTTATGACAATGTGTGTCTCAATAAATAGATTAGATATTTTTTTATATAAAAACACTATATATTGTTATATGCAGTTTATTAAATGAATTCAACCCAATACCATTTTCTTAGAGGCATTTTGGCTACATAAACATGTTATCATTCAATCCAGGTGGTGGAAGGTGGTCAGCATCTGGAGGCGGGGGTCTTCGACCTCCTAGTGGTCCGACACCGGGAGGCCCAAAAGGATCAAATCGTGCGCCAGGTGGTACTGCACCCCTGCAGTAATGTAAAAAATAAAAACTTTTTGATCATCTGTTGCCCCAAGCCTCTGATTTGTCGCTGTCATCAATTTTGCTTATAAAACAAAAATTTATGAATGATAGGTCTGATATATGACATATTAGGTAATAGGTGTTTAATGCTACTAACATCCAACTGGTAATTGCAGTAATCAAAACAATATTTATTGGTAGTAAGATTTTAGAAGCTTCAAGTTCTTACAAGATATTTGCACTCATTTCTACAAATTCAATTCATTTGAATTTGTCAGTATAATTAGTAAATGTAAAGAAAATGACTTAACTTCATATTTTTAATTCACCTTCCCACAAATTAAAAATTACAAATAAAGTCCTACTGAATAACTCAATAATAAACTAAAATTGTGTTTTCTGACGTATCCTAAACTATACAACCACTATGTTTAGAAAAATACTATCTTTGTTATAATTCTTAAGGTAGTATTTTCTCATCAAATTTTTTGAGTGGATTTGGGAGAGGTTATTTTTATCTTTTATTACCTTGTTCACTGGCCTTAGATATCAACAAAGCCTATATATTATATAGGCTTTGATGATTTTATTCGTATATATGAGCATAGCAATCATATTCAAAGTAAGGTCACACACACAACTAATATGTTTACATAAACAAAACTAAATTGGCTTCTATACTTCCACCAAACCGCTGAATTAATTTCATCAATTTATTGTGCTTCGAGCAAATCCCTATTTTGATTTCTGAAAGTCATGTTATATGTATATATTAAATCCATATCTTCTTCAATTTTTATAAAAAGGGAAAGATTTTTGTTAATTATTGAAAATATTTGTTATGTTTTCTACTAGCTTTATATATAAAAAAAATTAGGATTATTTAAATACCTGGGTAAACCACCAGGGATTCCTAGACCCGGATTTTCAATATCCCTGCGAGGTCCAAACGGATTGAAGATCATGCCTCCCCCGGCTGGTGCAAAGGGATCTATATCTGATCTGCCTATGTTTGGTAAATTTGCTGGAGGTAATTCCCTGAAATAATGATACAACATAATATATTAAAAACAGTTATATTATAATATATACACAAAGCTTACTAAGTTTTCCGATATAACAGTCTTATAGTTTTTTTTGTATTAAGAAAAATGCTTTCGTTACTAAAATAAAGACTTACCAATATTTTGTCTCAATATATTCAAAGTTGTATTTGTTATAATTATAAATATTCTAAAAAATGTCAATATATATAATAATATTATTAATATATAATGATATATAAAATAGATTGGTTAACATTTAATGCTCATAATGCATGTATATGAAGTGATATAAGCTTGTTGTTTTCAAATACAAACCATAAATCACGAGTGTCGGGCGTTGCACCAGGCATAGGTCTTGGAGGTACTCTAAGAGGATCATCACTTGGCCTTCTGAGGTTTGAATTATCTGAAAATGATAAGAAATTTATTTTACTAAAACAGGAAAACTTACTAGCCCACATACTTTACAAGAAGAACAAATGTAAAAAAAGACTAAAAGGTACATAGTTGTGTATGTACTTATAACTTTATGAAATAAATAGTTTAACAGCATAGAACATAAAAGATGATTTGATTCCCAGATAATTAATCAAAGTGACCTAAATATATAATTTAAATTTTGTTAAATTGCTTATGTCTACCATAGAACCCACAATTTAATAACGAACTCCCTAAATCGTTGAAATCAATTCGCTTTGGTTGGTTTAGCTTGTCTTCCATACAATTATACACTCTACATAGCATTATACCCACTGTCAATAACAACCACAGCAATAAAGTACTTTTTAAGTTGCTAAAATGAGGAAAAACTACGCAGCTGTGTTTGTTCTTTTTTTTTTTTTTTTTTAATGGAGCGCATCGTGCAATCAGTCTTCTGACTATGAGCAGATGAGTTGTAGGATGGTTTGTGGTGGAGATATTCCTCATTAGGAATATCTACCATAGTAATATTAGCTCAGTCAATGCTGTGAGCTCGAAGGTTCTTCGTCTTTTGAGTCGGTTTATATACTCCGGTGGGTGAGTTGAACAGCTAGGTGGTTAGGATGATATTCCAGCCTAGTCTTGTACTTCTGAGGTATACTTTTATTTCCTCCTTGACTGTAGGTAGCCTAGGTGTTCATGTACTTCAGGTTTCTTATGACCAAGGCGAGTTGTTATTTGTTTAAGGATGTAGTTTTGTGTTCTTTGAATTTTAGTTTTGTTAGAGTCACATGTAGTCCCCACAATTGTATCCCGTAGGTCCAAGGGTTTTATAACAGAATTGTAGATAAGGAGTTTGTTGTGATGGACAATTTCGATTCTACCAGTAACCAGCCTCTTATATTTAATGTTGATCTCACGCCGTTTTGTTTCGATGTGTTTTGCCATGTCAATCTACGGTCCAAGGAGTCAAGATATTTAATGTGTCACTCTGAGGCAGTTCCTTTTCTCCTAGGCTTAAGGGGGCATGCTTTCTTCGAGTGTGAATGTATGTACTGATTTGTAGTGTTCACCCTAATCTCCACCTATCGAACAGTTGCTTATTTCATCTAGGCTTGCTGCAGCTTTAACGTGGCTTTTGGGTTGTTTACTTGAAGTAGGATTGCGTATGTCTGCATAGGTGAATGTTGACTCAGAGGTACGCGGTAGATCTGAGGTATATATGGTGTAAGATGGGCCAAGTACAGAGCCTTGAGGTACCCCTGCAAGTATATCATGAAAACCTGATTAAATCCATCTCTTTCATTGAATATTCTATCGGTGATATAAGACTTAGGATTCCATAGAAAGTATGAGGCAGAAGTGACTTGATCTTGCATAAGAGCCCCTTGTGCCATACGGATCGAATGCTTGTTGAAGTCCAGAAAAGCTAGGAGCAGTACTCTTTTAGCTCAAGGCTATTGCTTATGAAAATAATAGTTTGTTCTTTAATCACTTTATTATCCTCGCCCACAATAAAATCGACTGTCTGTATCATGCATACAAACTTTCTAAGAAATTCATTCTTTTGTTTACAAATTGGGATGGCTTGCACATGTAGACTGACCCTGACTCCTACTTATTTGTATGACAAAGAAATTCTGGATTCAGTGACAATCAAGAACAAGGAGATGAAGAAGGTGACATAGATGAGCCTATGCCTCCGCTAGGCATTAAAGAAGCTGTGGTAGCAGCTAAATTATTGGACAAATACTTCCTTTATCACCAAGATACCTCAATATCGCAAGATATGAATAAAATAAGTAAAAAATACAACAAAATTACTGGTGCAGTAAAAGCAGTCAGACAAAATTAACAAACTATATGCAATAGGGTTCAAATAAGATTCTTTTTTATGTACATAACTATTAACACTAGTCTGAAATAAACTTATTCTTTTTCTAATTTTGATTTTTCTTCTCTCCATTTAACAAGAACTCTCTATAACGCCATAAAATGCAGTGTTGTGTTATAGAGTTTACAGTATATTACCCAATTTTCTTATCTAAGACAATTTATGAGTATTATTATTAATAACTTACCTAAATTTAGTAACTGTGACACATAAATGTGTCTTCGTTATGCTATTACACATAGCCTAATTTTTTGCTAGGAATGTATGAACATGTGTCATTTAATTTCTTTAAACTTACCTCCAGTTGTTGTTTGAGTATGTGCTGTAGTTGTGGGTCTGTCAGTTAGTGTATCTAACAAATCCCTCTTTACATTATACATTAAGTCTTTGTGAGTTGGCATTTTGTCTATAGGACCACTCATTTCTTTCACAGTATCCTCTATCTTAACTGCAATATTGGTAACAGCTAGATCCTCAGACCTCTGAAAGTTGTTTAATCTTAACTTACTTTAAGATGACTAAATTTATATTTGTAACTATTGGATTGAGACAAGTGAGAAGTTATATCTTGATTATTAAAGCCACAATTTTTTACAATAATATCTATACTTTTTATCTCATTCCATACAGTAAATATAATTCTTAGTTTAACTATAACTATTAATTTAGCAAATAATTATATAATTACCATTAAATTGACAATAAGATTGCCATCAGTGTTTAATTCATGTAAGATATATAATTTATTATCATAAATGTAGCGTAATTTAAAGTTTTCACTATCATTCCATCCAGTAGGTAGAACTTCACTCTTTACTTCATCTCCAGAAAGTGTCCGCTGTGATATTAAGGAAAACTGGTCAAATATTGAAATTATTATTAATTATTGAATTAGAATCCTAACCAGAATTATGTTAGTATATTACCAAATATGTTACATTACCTTTAGGAAACTTTTTAATTTTCTTTATATTTAATTTTTAAAATGAACTCTGTGTATGAGATCAAGGTGTATATTAGTACTTTTACAAACAACACTTAACATGAGTGATATAACTCAATTCAAAATGAAACTTTATGGTACCTTCAAAACACTTACAAAAAAATATACAGTAATTCATACCTCATCACCAACACCAATATTTCGGAAACCTCTCTTGGTCAAGTTCCAATGAATAAAGGCAACTATAATGTCTGCTTTAGTTTTTCTTTCCTTTTCAACAGTTCTGAAAGTTAAACCCAACGAACAATGGATCAGACGCCATAATGACACAATTTATTTTAAATAAAATTATCGGTCGTTTTGCAATATCCTTTTCAATTATATTATGGGTTCGAAAAGAACGAACAGCTGATTTTAAACTAAGTAAAATTTTATAACTATTTATGAGAAGTCACGGTGTCGGGTGTTTTGTTTTGTTTGCTTCTTTGCCGAATCGTTTTATATTTTCGACAGGGTATGCATCATCATAAGAACTCACCAATGTGACCTGTTTATTATCAACCCACTTGACATTACTAAGTTTATTTTTATAACAAACAACCTGACAGAAAGCACCTATTTCTTTCTTTTTCAAAGCCTTTTCAGTAAGCAGGTTAGTAGCAGCATCTTTGAGTCTATTTTGTCTGATTGTTCCTAAACTAAAAATACCATAATTTTCCCTCAATATAATTTATAGCAGTCTAACATGCAAAAGCCCACCGTTATAGTAAAGCCAAACCATATTGTATTATAGATATATATTTATATATCAGTTATGTAGTATTTCAGTAATAATAATATGTGTATTTTTTGTGGGAATCGAACCCCAACTTTGTGTGTCGCTTTCTACAATCACTATAAACCACTATATCAACGAGGCAGTCAAACATAAGTTCAACTGCCTTTTAAATTGTAATAAAATTGGTTTAATATGTAAGACAGACATACTTGCAATTTAAATTTTATAGTAAAGTCCAAAAAAATATTCATTCCGTGCAGTTAGCAATGTATAGTATAATATACGTTACTAAAAAACACGCCAAAAACATACTAATTCTCATAGCGACAACAGCATATATATAAAAATGTGTTAAAACAAATATTTAGGCATGTGTATTTTATAATAAACATGCATATTCAGGAGTACAAACATAAAAATAAAATAAATTATAAAACTTACCATAGATAAACCTGTGTGGCGCATTTTGACGGTTATTTCTCACAATTGATTTAAAATTATGACAGATAAACTACTATTTTCATTTTTGAAGTATAAATAGACGTCTAGAAATGTCATGTGTTTAATAAAACTATGTTAAAAATGATTTTATAGTGATCATATATTTTTATAAAGTTGTATGTATGGTATACTAACAAAATGAACATAAGGGTTAAATAGTTTAGATAATTTTTATTTAAAAAGCACTATATATTGTTATATGCAGTTTATTAAATGAATTCAACCCAAAACCATTTTCTTCGAGGCATTTTGCACAGAAGGCTTTTTGGCTACATAAACATATTATCATTAAATCCAGGTGGTGGAAGGTGGTCAGCATCTGGAGGCGGGGGTCTTCGACCTCCTAGTGGTCCGACACCGGGAGGCCCAAAAGGATCAAATCGTGCGCCAGGTGGTACTGCACCCCTGCAGTAAAGTAAAAAATAAAAACTTTTTGATCAAAGGTTGCCCGAAGCCTCCGATTTGTCGCTGTCATCAATTTTGCTTATAAAACAAAAAATTATGAATGATAGGTCTGATATATGACATATTAGGTAATAGGTGTTTAATGCTACTAACATCCAACTGGTAATTGCAGTAATCAAAACAATATTTATTGGTAGTAAGATTTTAGAAGCTTCAAGTTCTTACAAGATATGCACTCATTTCTACAAATTCAATTCAATATTCAAGTTCAAGTAATCACAAAATTAAGTTAGTAACTCTTAAGCTAATATAAGATTTAAATTTATCTACTGTTGGTTACTGTTGGTATTATACAAACATTTGGGGGGGGGGGGGGGGGGGGGGGGGGGGGGGGGGGGGGGGGGGGGGGGGGGGGGGGGGGGGGGGGGGGGGGGGGGGGGGGGGGGGGGGGGGGGGGGGGGGGGGGGGGGGGGGGGGGGGGGGGGGGGGGGGGGGGGGGGGGGGGGGGGGGGGGGGGGGGGGGGGGGGGGGGGGGGGGGGGGGGGGGGGGGGGGGGGGGGGGGGGGGGGGGGGGGGGGGGGGGGGGGGGGGGGGGGGGGGGGGGGGGGGGGGGGGGGGGGGGGGGGGGGGGGGGGGGGGGGGGGGGGGGGGGGGGGGGGGGGGGGGGGGGGGGGGGGGGGGGGGGGGGGGGGGGGGGGGGGGGGGGGGGGGGGGGGGGGGGGGGGGGGGGGGGGGGGGGGGGGGGGGGGGGGGGGGGGGGGGGGGGGGGGGGGGGGGGGGGGGGGGGGGGGGGGGGGGGGGGGGGGGGGGGGGGGGGGGGGGGGGGGGGGGGGGGGGGGGGGGGGGGGGGGGGGGGGGGGGGGGGGGGGGGGGGGGGGGGGGGGGGGGGGGGGGGGGGGGGGGGGGGGGGGGGGGGGGGGGGGGGGGGGGGGGGGGGGGGGGGGGGGGGGGGGGGGGGGGGGGGGGGGGGGGGGGGGGGGGGGGGGGGGGGGGGGGGGGGGGGGGGGGGGGGGGGGGGGGGGGGGGGGGGGGGGGGGGGGGGGGGGGGGGGGGGGGGGGGGGGGGGGGGGGGGGGGGGGGGGGGGGGGGGGGGGGGGGGGGGGGGGGGGGGGGGGGGGGGGGGGGGGGGGGGGGGGGGGGGGGGGGGGGGGGGGGGGGGGGGGGGGGGGGGGGGGGGGGGGGGGGGGGGGGGGGGGGGGGGGGGGGGGGGGGGGGGGGGGGGGGGGGGGGGGGGGGGGGGGGGGGGGGGGGGGGGGGGGGGGGGGGGGGGGGGGGGGGGGGGGGGGGGGGGGGGGGGGGGGGCGGGGGGGGGGGCGGGGCCGCGCCCGCCCCCCCCCCCCCCCCCCCCCGCCCCCCGGGGGGGGGGGGGGGGGGGGGGGGGGGGGGGGGGGGGGGGGGGGGGGGGGGGGGGGGGGGGGGGGGGGGGGGGGGGGGGGGGGGGGGGGGGGGGGGGGGGGGGGGGGGGGGGGGGGGGGGGGGGGGGGGGGGGGGGGGGGGGGGGGGGGGGGGGGGGGGGGGGGGGGGGGGGGGGGGGGGGGGGGGGGGGGGGGGGGGGGGGGGGGGGGGGGGGGGGGGGGGGGGGGGGGGGGGGGGGGGGGGGGGGGGGGGGGGGGGGGGGGGGGGGGGGGGGGGGGGGGGGGGGGGGGGGGGGGGGGGGGGGGGGGGGGGGGGGGGGGGGGGGGGGGGGGGGGGGGGGGGGGGGGGGGGGGGGGGGGGGGGGGGGGGGGGGGGGGGGGGGGGGGGGGGGGGGGGGGGGGGGGGGGGGGGGCGGCGGGGGGGGGGGGGGGGGGGGGGGGGGGGGGGGGGGGGGGGGGGGGGGGGGGGGGGGGGGGGGGGGGGGGGGGGGGGGGGGGGGGGGGGGGGGGGGGGGGGGGGGGGGGGGGGGGGGGGGGGGGGGGGGGGGGGGGGGGGGGGGGGGGGGGGGGGGGGGGGGGGGGGGGGGGGGGGGGGGGGGGGGGGGGGGGGGGGGGGGGGGGGGGGGGGGGGGGGGGGGGGGGGGGGGGGGGGGGGGGGGGGGGGGGGGGGGGGGGGGGGGGGGGGGGGGGGGGGGGGGGGGGGGGGGGGGGGGGGGGGGGGGGGGGGGGGGGGGGGGGGGGCCCCGGGCGGGGGGGCGGGGGGGGGGGGGGGGGGGGGGCGGGGGGGGGGGGGGGGCCGGGCGGCCGGGCGGCGGCGCGCGGGGGCGGGGGGGGGGGGGGGGGGGGGGGGGGGGGGGGGGGGGGGGGGGGGGGGGGGGGGGGGGGGGGGGGGGGGGGGGGGGGGGGGGGGGGGGGGGGGGGGGGGGGGGGGGGGGGGGGGGGGGGGGGGGGGGGGGGGGGGGGGGGGGGGGGGGGGGGGGGGGGGGGGGGGGGGGGGGGGGGGGGGGGGGGGGGGGGGGGGGGGGGGGGGGGGGGGGGGGGGGGGGGGGGGGGGGGGGGGGGGGGGGGGGGGGGGGGGGGGGGGGGGGGGGGGGGGGGGGGGGGGGGGGGGGGGGGGGGGGGGGGGGGGGGGGGGGGGGGGGGGGGGGGGGGGGGGGGGGGGGGGGGGGGGGGGGGGGGGGGGGGGGGGGGGGGGGGGGGGGGGGGGGGGGGGGGGGGGGGGGGGGGGGGGGGGGGGGGGGGGGGGGGGGGGGGGGGGGGGGGGGGGGGGGGGGGGGGGGGGGGGGGGGGGGGGGGGGGGGGGGGGGGGGGGGGGGGGGGGGGGGGGGGGGGGGGGGGGGGGGGGGGGGGGGGGGGGGGGGGGGGGGGGGGGGGGGGGGGGGGGGGGGGGGGGGGGGGGGGGGGGGGGGGGGGGGGGGGGGGGGGGGGGGGGGGGGGGGGGGGGGGGGGGGGGGGGGGGGGGGGGGGGGGGGGGGGGGGGGGGGGGGGGGGGCGGGGGCGCCGGGGGCGGGGGGGGGGGGGGGGGGGGGGGGGGGGGGGGGGGGGGGGGGGGGGGGGGGGGGGGGGGGGGGGGGGGGGGGGGGGGGGGGGGGGGGGGGGGGGGGGGGGGGGGGGGGGGGGGGGGGGGGGGGGGGGGGGGGGGGGGGGGGGGGGGGGGGGGGGGGGGGGGGGGGGGGGGGGGGGGGGGGGGGGGGGGGGGGGGGGGGGGGGGGGGGGGGGGGGGGGGGGGGGGGGGGGGGGGGGGGGGGGGGGGGGGGGGGGGGGGGGGCCCCCGGGGGGGGGGGGGGGGGGGGGGGGGGGGGGGGGGGGGGGGGGGGGGGGGGGGGGGGGGGGGGGGGGGGGGGGGGGGGGGGGGGGGGGGGGGGGGGGGGGGGGGGGGGGGGGTTTTTTCCCCCCCCCCCCCTGGGGGGGGGGGGGGGGGGGGGGCCCCCCCCCCCCCCGGGGGGGGGGGGGGGGGGGGGGGGATTTTTTTTTTTCCCCCCCCCCGGGGGGGGGGGGGGGGGGGGGGGGTCCCCGGCGGGGGGCCTGCCCTTGGGGGGGAGGCCCGAGGGCAACAGCAGGGCACTCCCACTATAATTGTCAATATATAATATAGGTAATTTGATTCGGACAAGAAAATGGACCTAACTTCATATTTTTAATTCAACTTCCATCAATTCAAAAATGAGAAATAAGAGTCCTACTGAATAACTCAATAATAAACTAAAATTGTGTTTTCTGACGTATCCTAAACTATACAACCACTATGTTTAGGAAAAATACTACATCTTTGTTATAATTCTTAAGCGTGTATTTTCTCATCAAATTTTTTTAGTGGATTAGGGAGAGGTTATTTTTATCTCTTATTACCTTGTTCCCTGGCCTAAGATATCAACAAAGCCTATAATATATAATATAGGCTTTGATGATTTTATTGGTACATATGAGCATAGAAAACATAATCAAAGTAAGGTCACACACACAACAAATATGTTTACATAAACAAAACTAAATTGGCTTCTATACCACCACCAAACTAATTTCATCAATTTATTGTGCTCAGATGAAATCCCTATTTTGATTTCTGAAACTCTTGTTATATATATATTAAATCCATAACTTCTGAAATTTAAAAAAAAGGGAGAGATTTTTGTTAATTATTTAAAATATTTGTTTTATTTTCTACTAGCTTTATATACAAAAAAATTAGGAATATTTCAAATACCTGGGTAAGCCACCAGGGATTCCTAGACCCGGATTCTCAATATCCCTGCGAGGTCCAAACGGATTGAAGATCATGCCTCCCCCGGCTGGTGCAAAGGGATCTAAATCTGATCTGCCAATGTTTGGTAAATTTGCAGGAGGTAATTCCCTGAAATAATGATACAACATAATATATTAAAAACATTTATATTATAATATATACACAAAGCCAATTAAGTTTACTGACATAACTGCCTTATAGTTTTTTTTTATTCAGTTATGTAAGTAAATAGTAAAAATTGATTCTTAAATCAGATTCCAAAATAAATATGTATATATATTATTGTATTAAAAAAAAAACTTTTGTTACTAAAATAAAGACTTACCAATATGTTGTCTTAATATAAATAAGTTTAGAATTGTGAAAAGGAGGACATTTTTTTAGAATAGATCTATAATTATAAATGTATTCTAAAAAAAAATCAATATATATAATATATTGTACGGTTCCTGGATCATCAGGGGTTCGAAATAATAGAATAATTTGAATTTACTCTATATTTATCACTCGCGTTATACAATAGAATATGAGCGAAATAATAACTATTATGTTAATTGCTATATAATAAGTGCAATCTAACAAGCAGAGAGAGTGCCTACGTCTGGCTATGCTCCCGGGGTGAAACTCCCATGATACAGTTAATTGTAATGATACGAATGACTGCTGTAACAGTTGAAGAGAGTGCCTGCGACGGGCTATACTCTCGGGGCGTGACTCCGACGATTTAGGAAATCGTCATGCTTATAAGTGATCAAACTGTACAGCCAGGGCACGTACTTACATAATAAAAACATCACGCTTGTGGATGATTGGAATGTACGAGCCCTGGCACGTACTTACATAGGGAATAATTAAGCTTATAAAACTAAGGAAGCCTGAGCGAGTAAAATGTACAGCCTTGGCTCGTACATATATAATGATATATAAAATAGATTGGTTAACATTTAATGCTCATAATGCATGTATATGGAGTGATATAAGCTTGTAATTTTCAAATGCAAACCATAAATCACGAGTGTCGGGTGTTGCACCAGGCATAGGTCTTGGAGGTACTCTAAGAGGATCATCACTTGGCCTTCTGAGGTTTGAATTATCTGAAAATGATAAGAAATTTATTTTACTAAAACAGGAAAACTTACTAGCCCACATACTTTACAAGAAGAACAAATGTAAAAAAAGACTAAAAGGTACATAGTTGTGTATGTACTTATAACTTTATGAAATAAATAGTTTAACAGCATAAAACATAAAAGATGATTTGATTGCCAGATAATTAATCAAAGTGACCTAAATATATAATTTAAATTTTGTTAAAATGCTTATGTCTAACATAGCCTGTTAGGTACCAGAACTAACAGTGTGAACTCCATGTAAAGTCCCACCACGTTAACAACGAACTCCCTAAAGCGGTTGAAATCAATTCACTGTGGTTGGTTTAGCTTGTCTTCCATACAATTTTACACTCTACATAGCATTATACCCACTCTCAATAAGCAATAAAGTACTTTTTAAGTTGCTAAAATGAGGAAAAACTATGCAGCTGTGTACGTTCCTTAATCACTTTATTATCCTAGCCCACAATAATTACATACAATTTTTCTAAGAAATTCATTCTTTTGTTTACGAATTGGGATTGCTTGCACATGTAGACTGACCATGACATGTAGCCTGAGCCTCCCCTGGGCATTAAAGAAGTTGTGGTAGCAGCTAAATTATTGGAAAAATACTTCCTTTATCATCAAGATGCCTCAATATCACAAGATATGAATAAAATAAGTAAAACATACAACAAAATTTCTGGTGCAGCAAAAGCAGTCAAACAAAACTAACAAACTATATGGGTTCAACTTAGATTCTTTTTTTATGTACATAACTACTAACACTAGTCTGAAATAAACTGATTCTTTTTCTAATTCTGATTTTTCTTCTCTCCATTTAACAATAACTCTCTAGAATGCCATAAAATGCGGTGTTGTGTTATAGAGTTTACACTGTATTACCCAATTTTCTTATCTAAGACAATTTATGAGTATTATTATTAAACTTACCTTAATTTAGTAACTGTGACACATAAATGTGTCTACCTTATGCTATTACACGTAGCCAAATTTTTTGCTAGGAATGTATAAACATGTGTCATTTAATTTCTTTAAACTTACCTCCAGTTGTTGTTTGAGTATGTGCTGTAGTTGTGGGTCTGTCAGTTAGTGTATCTAACAAATCCCTCTTTACATTATACATTAAGTCTTTGTGAGTTGGCAGCATTTTGTCTATAGGACCACTCATTTCTTTCACAGTATCCTCTATCTTAACTGCAATATTGGTAACAGCTAGATCCTCAGACCTCTGAAAGTAGTTTAATCTTAACTTAAAGATGACTAAATTTATATAGGTAACTATTGGATTCATATATATTAATGGAGACAAGTGAGAAGTTATATCTTGATTATTAAAGCCATTTTTTTACAATAATATCTATACTTTTTATCTCATTCCATACAGTACATATAATTCTTAGTTTAACTTTAACTGTTAATTTTGCAAATAATTATATAATTACCATTAAGTTGACAATAAGATTGCCATCTGTGTTTAATCCATGTAAGATATATAATTTATTATCATAAATGTAGCGTAATTTAAAGATTTCACTATCATTCCATCCAGTAGGTAGAACTTCACTCTTTACTTCATCTCCAGAAAGTGTCCGCTGTGATATTAAGGAAAACTGGTCAAATATTGAAATTTATTATTAATTATTGAATTAGAATCCTAACCAGAATTATGTTAGTATATTACCAAATATGTTACATTACCTTTAGGAAACTTTTTAATTTTCTTTATATTTAATTTTTAAAATGAACGCTGAGTATGAGATCAAGGTGTATATTAGTACTTTTACAAACAACACTTAACATGAGTGATATAACTCAATTCAAAATGAAACTTTATGGTACCTTCAAAAAAGTTACAAAAAAATATACAGTAATTCACACCTCATCACCAACACCAATATTTCGGAAACCTCTCTTGGTCAAGTTCCAATGAATAAAGGCAACTATAATGTCTGCTTTAGTTTTTATATCCTTTTCAACAGTTCTGAAAGTTAAATCCCAACCGAACAACGGATCAGACGCCATAATGACACAATTTATTTTAAATAAAACTATCGGTCATTAACGTTTTGCAATATCCTTTTCAATTATATTATGGGTTCGAAAAGAACGAACAACTGATTTGTAACTAAGTAAAATTTTATAACTTATTTATGAGGAGTCACGGTGTCGGGTGTTTTCATTTGTTTTCAGCAAAAAGATAATTTTTTTTTTTAATGGCCCGCACGGTTTGTGCATTGTGGCCCAGGGCCAAAAACAGGGAAACGGGTAAAATATAAAATTATCGGCTGGAAAGGAATTTAGGATTAGAAAATAATTAATCTATAAAAAAAAGATCAATTCTTGTAAATCTACATAAAAAAGGAGTGTAAGAAAACATATTTACGTTCATATTGTCTAAATTTTTATATTATTACTTAAGATAAAAGCTGCTAAAATTTTATATACATGTGGGTCCAAAAAAAGAAAGCGAAAGCGAGAATGCTTTAAGGCATGGGTGGAAGCGGCGAAATCTCGTGATGCCAATACCAGCGAACTTAAAAAAGCATATAACTCAGCCTCCAGGTCCTTCAAACGGGAAATCACTAAGGCAAAGTCAGAGCACATTGCCAGATTTGGCGAGAGATTGGCCCAACTCCCTTCAGGGACTCGAGCCTTCTGGTCTCTCGCCAAAGCTGTCCAAGGGAATTTTTGCCAGCCCGCCATTCCGCCACTGCACAGGGAGGATGACTCTCTGGCCCACACTGCGAAGGAGAAGGCTGACCTTTTGGGCTGTCTCTTCGCGTCTAACTCGACTTGATGACCGAGGGAGATCACCACCGACCATTTCGCGGTGTGATTCTTCGATGCCGGAAATCACATTCCGGCAACGTGCTGTCCGCAAAGCACTATCTTCCTTGGACATTCATAAGTCGAGCGGGCCGGATTGTATCCCCCCAATTGTGCTGCGTACTTGTGCTCCTGAGTTGGCTCCGGTCTTAACGCGCCTTTTCCGGTACCTGTACTCGCTCGGCACTGTCCCGAAGTGCTGGAAGACCGCTTTGATACATCCGATCCCTAAAAAAGGCGATCGCTCTGATCCATCCAACTATCGCCCAATAGCTATAACCTCCTTGTTCTCCAAAATAATGGAATCCATTGTTAATTGCCAGCTCTTGAGGTATCTAGAGGGCCACCAGCTGATTAGCGATTATCAGTACGGCTTTCGTCGTGGTCGTTCGGCTGGTGACCTTCTTGTATACGGCCGGCAACGCACTCGCGAGCCCTCTGGCATTGAGAGTGTCCATGGGCGGCGGTATCACTTAACATCAGGTGAACCTCCTGCCCGTTTGCCCCCCGTTCTATAAAAAAAATTATCATTGATATGCAGAAGAAATAGGGTCGGGGATAGAACACAGCCTTGTGGGACCCCAGCGTTTACGGGTTTTAGGTCGGAACATGCTCCGTCGATGACGACCTTGATGCTCCGATCGGCCAGAAAGCTGGAGATCCAATCGCGTAATTTCTCGGGAAGCCCATAGGCTGGAAGCTTCGAGAGCAGTGCTCTGTGCCACACTCGATCGAAGGCTTTCGCTATGTCCAAACTAACCGCTAGCGCCTCCCCCTTGGATTCAATTGCCTCTGCCCATCTATGTGTAAGGTATACAAGAAGGTCACCAGCCGAACGACCACGACGAAAGCCGTACTGATAATCGCTAATCAGCTGGTGGCCCTCTAGATACCTCAAGAGCTGGCAATTAACAATGGATTCCATTATTTTGGAGAACAAGGAGGTTATAGCTATTGGGCGATAGTTGGATGGATCAGAGCGATCGCCTTTTTTAGGGATCGGATGTATCAAAGCGGTCTTCCAGCACTTCGGGACAGTGCCGAGCGAGTACAGGTACCGGAAAAGGCGCGTTAAGACCGGAGCCAACTCAGGAGCACAAGTACGCAGCACAATTGGGGGGATACAATCCGGCCCGCTCGACTTATGAATGTCCAAGGAAGATAGTGCTTTGCGGACAGCACGTTGCCGGAATGTGATTTCCGGCATCGAAGAATCACACCGCGAAATGGTCGGTGGTGATCTCCCTCGGTCATCCAAAGTCGAGTTGGACGCGAAGAGACAGCCCAAAAGGTCAGCCTTCTCCTTCGCAGTGTGGGCCAGAGAGTCATCCTCCCTGTGCAGTGGCGGAATGGCGGGCTGACAAAAATTCCCTTGGACAGCTTTGGCGAGAGACCAGAAGGCTCGAGTCCCTGAAGGAGTTGGGCCAATCTCTCGCCAAATCTGGCAATGTGCTCTGACTTTGCCTTAGTGATTTCCCGTTTGAAGGACTTGGAGGCTGAGTTATATGGTTTTTAAGTTCGCTGGTATTGGCATCACGAGATTTCACCGCTTCCGCCCATGCCTTAAAGCATTCTCGCTTTCGACGCGAGGCCGCCTTGCAAGAACGTTTAAACCAGGGCTGAGACTTGCCACCGATCGGCACCGCAGAAAATGGAATAAAGAGTTCCATGCCCTGCAGAACCACTTCGGCGACAGAGGCAGCGACGGAATCTGGAGCTTCCGGCGAAAAGCACATAGGCTCCCAAGGGTAGGACGCAAAGAAAGACCGCATCCCGTCCCAATCTGCTGACTTATAGTGCCAAATACGGCGACAACCCATAAAGCGGGGCCGTGAAGGGCGCGTAGATGGCACAGTACTCCGGACCACACAATGATCTGATGAACCCAATGGCGGGTCAACAGAGACCTGATAGTTCTCCGGATGAGAAGTCAGCAGAAGGTCCAACAAAGAGGGTTTATGACCATCCACATCTGGTATTCGCGTAATCGCAGGGACCATTTGTGTCAGGTCGTAGGCTAAAGCAAAGTCGTGAAAGGATCTTCCGCGTGATCGGTGGTTTCAGAGCCGAGCCAATCGGCATGGTGGGCGTTAAAATCGCCAAGTATCACGATTTCAGCGGTAGGAACCCTTTCGAGCAGGGAATCTGTAGCCATTTGGATGCGCTCAATGAGTCGGTCAGTTTCGGTATTTCCGCTATGGGACCTATACAGGCATGCGTAGAATCGCGGATGGTCATCGCAGTCTACGCGCAGCCAGAGGTTAGATAGGTCCCTTCCTTCAAGCGTCCCGAGGCGACGAGAACAGATATCCTCTCTGACGTACACGCAAACTCCAGCCCGCGGCACAAATGAATGTTCCAATTTGTACCCCGGGTAGGATAGGTGGGAAGTATCAGCCGGGGAAGATATCTGAGTCTCGGTAAGAAAGAGCAAGGCCGGCTTCGCAGTCTCTAGATGATAGTGGACAGCGTTGATGTTAGAATTAAGCCCCCTAACATTTGTGAAGTCCACGGCGAGTGTGGACGGGGGTGCCTTTGTATAATTGCTCCGTTTGCCCCGAGGACGATTACTATTTTTGTAGAGCGCAGAATTGCCCCCCCAGAATACGAAGGGCAGCCTGTGCGTCCACCACCGGGTGCTGAGTGTCCCGGTGGTGGACGCCCAGAGGGGATTCTCCACCGCGAGCGCGTGTGGTACCCCCTGGGGTAGATTCTGTTTTTTCTGCACCTTCATATTTCTTGTGTGGGGGGGATGGGCTCCGGGAATCTCTCTCACCGCACGAAACGCGAGTACAAGAAGGCGAACCTTTTGCATCACTTCACGCCGATTTTCTGAGAGACAGTGGTACTTCCCCGGTCGTGCCTGCCCATTTGGCTGAAGCCCGAAGGCAACAGCATGGCACTCCCACTAGGAAAAGCTAAGCTATCCATTGTGCTTCTACTTTTCCTAAAACCGAATTGTGACGTTGCTAATAGATTTTTACTCTCTAAAAACCATTCTAAACGGATTTTAACTAGGTGTTCTGCTGTTTTCATTAAAACAGAAGAAAGGACAATAGGTCTGTAAGAAGAAGGATCATCGGCTGGTTTATTGTCTTTTAAAATAGGGATAATAGATTGAGTGATCCAAGACTTGGGAATGCACCCAGAAATCATAATAGAATTTATAATATTTAAGTACAGCATCAGCACACAGTCCGAAAGGTTTTTCAAAAAAGAATATGGAATCCCATCTTCTCCTGGAGTCCTTGAGTCTTTTACGTTATTGAGTACACCTTTAAGTTCGATCAAAGAGAAAGGAGCGTTAAATCCAGTTTGGTCATCGGAAATGTAAGCAGGAATAGATAATGGAGGAAATGCCTGTTCCAGTACAGAAGAGGGTGCAAGATGATCCATGAACTGATCAGCTAGGGTTAGCGGTAATTTAGAAGAGGGAGAATTATTATATGCAGATCTAAATCTACGAATATTACGCCAGACCTCTGACGGGCTGACGTCTGGGCTAATGGAGGCACAAAATGATTGCCAACCATCATATCTCTTTTTCTTAAACAATTTTTTAGCACTACGGGCAGATTCTAAATATAACTCGAAATTTTCTTCTGACATCTCCTCACAGTAATTTTTTTCAGCCTGTTTTCTTGTTTTTGTTGTAGCTGTACATTCATGATCCCACCAGGGCCAGGGAGGCGAAGGAATTTGCGATCGGAACTTAGTTTTAGTGCAAAAAGATTCATCGGCAGCTTCAATCAAAACCTGAGAAAGAATTTCGTCGGAGATCTGATCACCTTCTTGAGAATAAGTACTAGTTTTCTGCTCTACTCGTTGGTTGAATAATTCCCAATCAGCGTTGTTTAATCTGTATTTAAAACGAGGAGATCGAGTGGTTTGGGTAGGTTTGTGTGAAGGAAAAGTAATTACAAGTGGAAAGTGGTCACTACCATACGAAGATGCAAGAGGGTGCCAGACCAAAATTGAAGCTAAATCAGATGAACATAAAGATAGATCAGGCGCACTTGCACCTTCACTTGGACCAGTAACACGGGTAGGCAGCCCAGTGTTTAAAATAGAGATACAATGAGAATCTATAATATCTAATAATTGATCTCCATAATAGTTGGAAGAAGTGCTTCCCCAGGATTGATGTTGGCAATTAAAATCACCTAGGACTAAGAATGGCCTTGGAAGGATGGAGAACAGTTGATTAAGATGAGAAAAAATATATACATTAGGACGAGAAAAATAAATAGAAACTATACAAATTTTATTTACAATAGCAGCAATGACTGATAAGTCATCTCCGAATGAGGGAAGTGGAAATAAGGAATAGGGGAGATTATTTTTAATGACTGTGGCAACACCGCCATAGCCGTCAGGTCTGTCCTGTCGGAAAATAACATAACCTGGAATTCGAAAAGTCAATTCCGGGCGAAGCCATGTTTCCGACAGAGTTGAGACAAATGGTTCAAATTTATTATGCAAATGGATTGAATCATTTTTATTGCAGATAGCGCTTCTGCAATTCCACTTGATTATTTGTTCGCGTTCGTGACGCATAAGAGGATTTTAATTGAGTTAAGGAAGCAATTGTTGGGCGGCGTTGTTCGGTTACGTTGTTGTCAGAGTTATAAATGGATTTAATTTCAGTCAAAAGTTGGATTAAATCAGAGATTATGTCATTATTGTTAACGTTACTGTTTATCAAAGCGACCCCGTTAGAAGGAGCTGGAGCGTCGTAGTCCTTTATCAAATTGAAGTGTTCTGTTTTGTTATACCCCAGTCGTTTTAGTTTGGGGGATGTTGGTTTAGCAAATATTGTTTTCTTATAAGATCTACTATACGACGGAATCGAGGGAGAGGAAGGCGATACATGTGGGACAGGAGAATTAGGAGTATTTTGGATGTTTGAAAAATTAACTATATCAGCAAAAGATTTTGAAATTGGATCATACACTTTATTTACTTCTGCGTAAGATACACATCTCTGAGCCATATACAATTTAATTTTAGTCTGCCGTTCATATTCTGGACACTTTCTGTTTGTAGCAAAGTGTAGACCAGAACATAGACAGCAAGACGCGGCATCATCTTGTATGTTGCATGTGTCCCCAGTATGGCCTTGGCCACACTTGTAACAGCGGGGCCGAGAGTTACAATTAGACTTAGTATGACCAAATCGGCAACAAGAATAGCACTGAATAGTGGGGTATGCGTAAAGTTCGACGGGCAGGGCATTGTAGCAGACAAATACATGTTTAGGTAGGGTTTGACCATCGAATGTTATTACAATAGTCTGTGATGGCTTCCACTCAGGAGGGCTGCTGTTACGTACTATATAATTTAGTCGTCTAATTTTTATAATTCCTCCGCTGCCTACAGGCAGAGAGATGTTGTCTAATATCTCTTCGGGAGACCATTCCGCGGGAACGCCTCACACCAGGCCCATTCGGGTCACATTAAATGAGGGAATAAAAGCTTTGTAATTATTTCTTGCCAGGCAACGGTTATTAATAAATTCGTTTGCACATTTGGGGTCTGAGAATGATAAGGAAATTCTATTTCTGCCTATCCTTTTGATGCTACCATTAATTATGTTTTTAAAAGAATTTTTCTTGAGGAATACCCAAATTGGATGGGGTGTATTGGAGAGGATGTCCGTATCTGAAGAAACTTTTTGCGGTGAACTACGAATGGCTCTATGTCATAGGCCTCATAAAACGTTCGGCCTGTAGGATTTTTTATGGACTGAGAAACGTCTGATGGAGGTGATGGGTGCTGTTGGGTATTAACAGTTGTAGTATCTACACGGTCTACTTTGTTCTGAAAACTATCTAGAGCATTAGCGTTCTTAAGCCCAGTATATATTGAGGGAATTTCAATTTCTGGTATTTGGCACGAGCAATCAGTGTCCTTTTGTTTGTTCCGACGCGTCGGATCGAATCTTTTTTTCCTTTTGTTGCAGTGTTTGCAAATTTTACCTAGTCGCATTCTTTTTCGGTCATTCCGTTGATCCACATCTGTATCTACACGTCCAGTTTAGAAAATCTATTTTCTATTATAATATTACAAGCTACCTCGGGGGGCTCGTCCATTTTTTCGCCTGACTCCAGGCCTTGAGGAAATAGTATACAAACTTACCAGATACTGTAGAATATATACATAAATGAATAAACAAAACAATTAAATTAAACTACTACATACAAATATATACAAACTGATCTTTTATACAAGTTAAATCAAATTTAAAATTTCACAAGAAAAGACACTCCCGCCACGACCAACGTTTCCCGCGCTTTAAGAAGATACTAGATATAGGTCTACCAGGATCTGATGGCAAAAAGGGAAAAAAGAAATTGACGCTAGCAATACCGGGGAAATTGGAGTAAAACGTTTTGATACTTTATTTCCCTTATATCGGCTGATTGTGTGTGATACATGCAAATATAAAAATTTATCCAATGATCAAGGATAATATTTGAAAATTTTACTATGGCGAATGTAGGGTTTGAAATTTAGATGAAAACTCCAATTACTCCGTTCATGAGTTTATTCATTAATTATAGGCTATTAGAACTGAACTAGAAATGGTTCCAAATTCTGGACATCCATAAAAAAGTCTTTATATGAAGGAGAACCTGGAACCCAGATGGGCTATTGCCTAATCTAGAAGAAGTAGAAGTACTACTACACACACACAACATAGACATATTATTAGTGTCTGAATCTCACCTTACAGAAAATAACAGAGTCACATTACGTAATTTTAATATTTATGCTACAAACCATCCCGACGGAACTGCACATGCGGGAGCAGCTATAATTATAAGATCAAATATCAAACATTATGAACAACCACAGTTTCAGAAACCCTACATACAAGCTACAACGGTTGCAGTTATAGATAGAAACGGTACGTTTAATGTATCCGCCATCTATTGCCCCCCCAAGCACACTATAAAAGAAGAACATTTTGAAGAGCTTTTTATATCACTGGGGCAGCGATTCATAGCAGGAGGTGATTGGAATGCCAAGCATGTTCATTGGGCCTCTAGGCTAACGACAACAAGAGGCAGAGAGCTTAAGAAAAGTATAGATAACCACAATCTCACAGTGATTTCAACGACGGACCCGACCAACTGGTCGACTGACTCAAACAGGCTTCCGGACGTCATAGACTTCTTCGTCATGAAAGGCCTGTCTAGACTTTCTTACCAAATACAAACTTGTTTAGACTCGAGTACAAACCATGTTCCAGTTATATTGACTATTGGAATTACTGCTTTGAGCAAAGAACACAACCTTAAATTGTACAATAAACGAACTAATTGGAACTCATATCGAGAACTGGTCCATGACAGACTAGACCTAAAAGTTGCCTTAAAAAGTGAAGCAGACATTGATCACGCAACTCGGTTACTAACCGAAGTGATCCAAGAAAGCTGCTGGATGTCCACGCCCGAACTCACTGCTCGTCCGCCACAGAGTAAGACCTACTCGGACACCATACGACAAAAAATATTAGAAAAACGAAGGCTACGTCGAATATGGCACACTAGTAGACTGACATATGACAAAACGGCGCTTAATAAAGCGATACGTGATTTAAAATCCCTAATATCCGAAGCTAACGAAGCAGCCTTGAGTAAACACCTGGAAGGATTGACATCAACAAAAGCAACCGATTACTCGCTTTGGAGAGCCTGCAAAAACCTAGCTCGACCACTACACCAAAAGCCACCACTACGAACGCAGAACGGGCAGTGGATAAGAACGGAACAAGAAAAAGCTGAAGTTTTTGCTAATCATCTTAGTCATGTATTCAAACCGAATGACCCCAGTCCTAATGTAGATGAATCGGATATCGAACTAATCATTGACCAAGACCTGCAACTTGATCTACCATTAAAACTAGTGACACCACGGGAAATTAATCGCAACATCAAATCAATGGACAATAATAAAGCACCGGGCTATGACTTAATAGACAAAAAGGTACTCGAAGAATCACCACGCAAAGTGATAGTGTACCTTACAATGCTATTTAATGCAATCCTAAGAGCTGGGTATTACCCAGACTTATGGAAGGTATCACAAGTGACTATGATCCACAAACCTGGAAAACCTATTCACGAAATCACATCATATAGACCCATTAGTCTGCTGCCTATTATGTCCAAATTATTTGAGAAAACCCTACTACACAGAATGCTGGACATAATAAAAGAAAAGCATATCATACCAGATCATCAGTTTGGCTTTAGGCAAGAACATGCCAAGAAACTCCCTCGAGAGGAGAGAATACTGCTCATCTGTATTTCTTGACGTACAACAAGCCTTTGACAAAGTGTGGCATAAGGGTCTTTTGTTTAAAATTAAATCCTTATTGCCACACACATTCTATAGGATCCTACAATCATACTTGTCTAACAGAATATTTCAAGTTAAAGAAGGTGCCAGCACATCCGGTTTTTACGAAATTTGCGCAGGTGTGCCACAGGGCTCAGTCCTCGGACCCGTCCTGTACACACTGTATACACACGACCTACCACAGAGCCCAGAGATTACTATCGCCACCTTCGCTGATGACACGGCTCTACTTACCTCCAACAGAAGTCCCATTCTGGCCTCTAAAATCTTACAAAATGGCTTAAATAAAGTAGAAGGCTGGTTGGCCAAATGGAGAATTGCAGTTAGTGTGTCCAAATCGGTGCACGTCACCTTCACGCTCCGAAAGGAAGACTGCCCCCCGTCACTCTAAATGGCACCCAATTACCACATCAAAATACAGTCAAATATTTAGGAATGCATTTAGACCGCAGACTCACCTGGAAAAAACATATTCAAACAAAGCGAGACGAAATTAATCACAAATACAAGGGTCTCTACTGGCTAATGGGACGAAATTCAAAACTATCCACTGACAATAAGTTGCTTTTGTACAAAACCATTCTCAAACCCATATGGACATACGGAATACAGCTTTGGGGATCTGCTAGTGCCTCAAATATAATAATAATACAAAGAGCTCAAAATTACATACTCAAGCAAATATCAAACACCCCATGGTTTCTCAAAACTACAGAAGTCCATGAATTTCTTAATATGCCCATGGTAAAAGAGGAAATAATCACACATGGGTATAACTACAAACTAAGACTTCAAAAGCACCCCAATCAGCTAGCAGGACAGCTAACTATACCAGAAACTACTCGACGACTAAAAAAGCGGCGAGACATTTTTGACCAGGACAACCCAACAGACTGAGTTTAAATAAGAATAGGCAGGCTCCGCTGGGAGTAGCGCCTAACACGTCAATAAGCTCTCAACGTATCTACTTATAGTCGCAAAGACTGATTGTATGATTAATAATAATAAAAAAAAAAAAAAATATGAAGGAGAAGACGCAGTATTTAATATAAACCTATCCTCCTGCATCTCAATTAACTGATCTTGTTCTATGAACTGATTTTCAATTTTTATTACATGTTCACAAGATTTTCGCCATTCATCGATCCCTACTTGAGAGTAAGCTTCTTAAATCATTTCTCTGTTAATAGTTTTATATCACTTGCAGGTCTATTGACGTTTTTACCCGCAAGTTTTTGTTTCATTAGTCCCCAGATTAATTCTATGGGGTTTAACGTACAATGTTATGGTGGGAGCCTCAAAACTTCGTGGCCGTGTGATTTAAAAATCTCATCTATCTGATATTTAGTTTTTTTTTCAATTCGAAATCAAATCTATCCAAGTTTTTTTTTTTGCCACCTTTCCTGTTTTTACCGGGCGTACTAAATACGCCCTTATTAGATCAGCCTTCGGCAACAATTCATCTTAAGGTAGTATTAGAAACCCCTGAAATAAACCAAAGTTTATATAAGTACATAATATAATACACACGAAAATCCAATAAACCAAAGTATCAAGACGTGTCATTCCTACTAACCACTCAATGTGCAAGTGACATGGGCTCAATATCGATGATTGTGTATGTTCTGCACCTTGTTGATCAAGTATTCTTTGATAAACATTGAAAACAATATTTCTTGCTTGCGATCGACATTTTCACCACTTTTTAAAGTAAATTTGAAGCCAAACCAAAAACAATTCCTCGAAATTTCAGATGACAGATGAAATTTTTTTTTGTTGCCACATGCAAATCGCTAAGTTTTAAACTTTTTTTTGCCATCAGATTCTGGTAGACCTATAGATATTCACATTTCACATTAGTAGATATCAGATAAGTCATTGTCTAATCACAAATACAAAACGTCATTTGTGTTACATTGTCGGTTTTATTTGACAAATCTGTCAAACGAGGCTTTTAAGTAAACCACTATTTTTTGCTACACATAGGAAATTTAATCATGCTCTAGATTATTAGTGGTAAATTATATACTTAATAGTCATAACTCACAAAGTGTCACAGTAATGGAAAGTTCAAAATTAAACCAAATTTTTTCAAATAATTGTTTTAACAATATCACATTTTTTAAACTTAGTGACAATTTTTGATGCTTGCTAGTTTACTTATTATTATCGTTATCTTATTTTAGTTCTTTAGTACGATTTCGGTTAAATTTCATATAAATATAAAATATATTATATCAAAAGCAAATAAAGCTCATTAGCTTTAAACACATCCCACAGTTATTTAGTTGTAGTCATTGACTAGTAACTAGCAAGACTAAAATTATAATGTCAATTGTCAAGGTTCTATTTCAGCTTTAAAACAACATGGCGGGCAGTGTCATTTTGATATCGTCGCGAATCTAACGTGAAATAATGATTTTTGTTGTTCTGGAATATGGGTGATTAAGTGAAATATTTTATAATAGATTCATGTGAAAAGTGTTGTGTTTTGTATTTTCTGTGCAAAAAGAGTGTCAAAATGGCCTCGGATAAGATTAAAGTTGCTGTGCGAGTTCGTCCTTTTAACAGGCGAGGTAAGCTGGTCTCGTACAGTATCTACATAATAAATAAAAAATACACGAAGTTACAGGTGACTACGTAAGCCTTCTTTATCTGCGTATCAATTCGTGGTGCGAACAATTTTGATTAGCTTGCTTATTTCTTTGTGCACATTGTTTTTATTTTAACTGGCCTTAATATGGTGCTTACAAATAAATAAAGTAACAGTATTATATAAAGTGCATTTTTATTTTCAATCAACGATAGACCTAGAGTATAGATTTACTTAAAATTTATAAAGATAAGATATGTTGTTTTGTAGCAAGCTGAATATATGTATTATGTACTGCTAAATCAAAATAGACTTTAGTTCTTTGTTAAATTACATATAATTAATTATAGAAACTTTTTTTTGTATATTTTGCTATTATTGTATATGGATATAGACAAACAATTAGCAATGTAAAAAGGTTTGTCTTATCATATATTGCTTGTTTATGGAGTTCTGTTTAGTGTTTTTCATGTGAATAATCATTTTGAAATATTAAAGTTTCCTCAATACTTTTAGATTTGATATTTTGTGTAAAATGTAATATTTATTTATCTATGCTATGAGTTCTTGGTGCTAGTTTATTTTTAAACAAAACCTTAAAACCTCAGTGTTCACTACTACCATCTAAAATATTAGTCTGGTCATAGAAAGGTCTAGAATTATTTTGTTTACAACTATAAACATTAAGAATATGGGCCCCTCTTAAATATTTTAGTTATATAATTAAAGTTGGTTAGAAATGATGAAGTGGGATTGAATTGTTTAATTATATTTTTAACATACACTTTCATGTAAATTTATTTATCATTTTTATAGTAATGAACTTTTTCTTATGATATTTTTCTCCGTAATGAAATGCTATTAACTATTTATTTCTATGAATTTAGAAATAAACATAGGTGTATTTTTTCATGGTATACTTAGAAATTACTTTAGTAATTAAATAACTAAGATTGCCAATTACACTCTCATGCCTTAAAAGCACTTATTATTTAGCAATTACTAGTACTTTTTATGTTACGTAAAGAGTTTGTCAATTTTGCAATTGAATAACTTCCCATGTTATTCTTGCCCATTCATATAAAAAAATGTCTATTTTTAAAGTATTTCCTCGTAACATGGGTTGTCTGGATGATAAGAGTAATGCGGCAATTGGTGTTTTATTGGCAATATATTGAACGAACACACACAGTATATAAATAGAAATATGTTTTTAGGTATCATTAACTATCATTCAATTAATATAATTCCGACCAATTTGACGCCGTTATGTATATCTACGCCTAGTTGTGCACAATACTAGTGAAACCGGATTTTAAAGAGAATCAGCTAACTTCCAGTTCGACCTCGCGTTGAGTCATCGTTGCATTATCGCTATACACGTATTGCGAGATTCATAATTACCTATTTCGATATGTTGATAACGATTGGACATTATAATTGATCACAATTGTTTCTATATGCAAAATGGCAGTCGTATTTGCTACGAGTTTATAGAAGTTACCTGTGTTTACACGCAGAACAATATCCTGAGTGACTTATGTTTCTACGAGAACGAAATGGCGCCGACAAAAACTAGTAGCCATAATGAACCTATACCATTTATAAAAGTTTAGATGTAAATACGTTATACACACGTTCATAGGAACGTCAAGAAAAAAATTTCTCTGAATATACGTTCATTGACAGCTTGCAAATCGTAGGACAATAAGAAATGGCACAAATTTCTCCGCTGCTTTTTTAATCGACAACTATCTTTGACAAGATACTTAGTACATTTGTTTGCTAGTTTTTATCTTAAATATTTTATTTATATAATAACAAATGATAGTTGTGGATATTTTACATGACACAGAGAAATAAGAAAAAGGATCTAATTTTAGTTATTAGTAAATTGTATCGGATCTGCCAATTATGAGTCGAATTTTTATATTCGTTTCTATAAAATGACATCACTATTAATACGATACTTCATATTTACTTTAGAAGTTATAACGGCTCTAGGCTACAATTGTGATGTGAATAAATCGTTAACGTATGACAACGTAAAAATTCCATTACTGTACAGTGAACACATACAAAGTTTTCAAGGTAAAATCGATTTATGAGATACGGCAATTTTAAAGTTTAATGTCGCGATAATATGACTTACGGTTTAATGTAATTGTACTATTTATAACGTTATTAATGAACAATGTTGTAATGTTAATTATTCGATCTTTATATGATAGCTATTTTGAAGTTAAATGTAGCGAAAAATAGATTATATGATAAGGAGCTATTTATTAATTAAATACACCATGTCATATAATATATTATACGGTATAAGTTACAATCTATGTATTCTAAAATACATGACAATTACCTTGAACCGAAAATTTGCAAAAAATATACTATTAGTAATTTAATATAATAAATCTACTAATAATTATCACTTTGAAGTAGAGTTTTAATTAAATTTTTGTTTAATTTTTATTTAGTATATAAATATATTATGTAGTCTTCTCTATGATGGTTAATATTTTCTATCCGCGATGGAATATTGATGACCAGACAGAACTTCTATAGTCCAAATTAAAGGTAGCCTCTGACAAAGATAGCCAATAACTGTTTTTGTAATACAAGTTTACTAGATACAAAATTGTGCAAATAAACTTTATTATTATTATCACTAAAACTGATTTATGAGTTATGTCAAATCAGGTGTACTATGTGAGCTGCATTTTGATTATACCAACTATTGTTAATGATGTATAAAAGTTAATGGAAAAGCTGAGTAGATCTTTACTGTTTCTATTAACACGAAATTACAAACAAAACAACCTTGCGTACATGTGTTTCCGTTAGCGGAAGCTGGGTTTTATCATGTGTAATCCTCACGCGTTGATGTTTGTATAGTTTTTACAAACATGCCTACACATTAGGTTAACATGATTTAATTTTGACGGTGAATAACATAGATAATTCTATAGACTATATACAGAAGGGGGGGGGGGGGGCCGCCCCCGGGGGGGGGGGGGGGACCCCCCCCCCCCCCCCCCAAAAAAAAGGAAAAGGGGGGGGGGGGGGGGGGGGGGGGGGGGGGGGGGGGGGGGGGGGGGGGAAAGGGGGGGGGGGGGGGGGGGGGGGGGCGGGCGGGGGGGGGGGGGGGGGGGGGGGGGGGGGGGGGGGGGGGGGGGGGGGGGGGGGGGGGGGGGGGGGGGGGGGGGGGGGGGGGGGGGGGGGGGGGGGGGGCCCCCCCCCCCCCCCCCCCCCCCCCCCCGGGGGCCCCCCGGGCCCCCCCCCCCCCCCCCCCCCCCCCCCCCCCCCCCCCCCCCCCCCCCCCCCCCCCCCCGGGGGGGGGGGGGGGGGGGGGGGGGGGGGTGTTTCCTTTTTTTTTTTTCCCCCCCCCCCCCCCCCCCCCCCCCCCCCCTCTCTTTTGTTTTTTTTTTCCTCTTTTTGTTTTTTTTTTGGGGGGGGGGGGGGGGGGGGGGGGGGGGGGGGGTTGGCGCCCCCCCCCCAACCCCCCCCCCCCCCCCCCCCGCTCTTTTGGGTGGGGGGGGGGGGGGGGTCCCCCCTTTTTTTTTTTTTTGGGGGGCCGGCCCACCCCTTTTTAAAAAAATTTTTTTTTTTTTTTTTTCCCCCCCCCCCCCCCCCCCCCCCACCTCTTTTCCTTCGGGTTTTTTTTTTTTCCCCCCCGGGGGGGGTTTTTGGGGGGGGGGGGGGGGGGGGGGGGGGGGGGGGGGGGGGGTTTTTTTTTTTTTCCACGGGGGGGGATAGGGGGTTTTTTTAAAAATTGGGACAAAAAAAAAAAAAGGTTTTTAAATATTTTTTTGGGGGAAGGGAAAGGGGGGGGGGGGGGGGGGCCCGGGGGGGCAAAACAAAAAAAACTTTCTGTTTTTTTTTCTTTTCCCCCTAATAATTTTTTTTTTTTTTTTTTTTTTAAAAAAAAAAAAAATTTTTTTTGGGGGCCCAACTACGTATATTTGTTATGTTATCATATCATATTAGGTCCTTACATATGAAATTGGCGTATTTCGTACTGGCCACTTTAATCACGATGTTCTCCTCTTTGGTAAGGAATTCCAAATTCAAATTTGTACAGCTATTTACTCATGTATTTGTGTTTTGATGACCGTCATTCATTTGTTTTTTTCTGTTTGCGTCACTCATTTTACAAAATGGAAAACTTAAAGAATCGCATTATTTACGAGTACGAGTTCCGCCGTGGCACTAGTGCTGCGGAAACGACTCGAAGGGTGAATGATGTGTATGGCGGTCATGTTGCAAAAGAAAACACAGTTCGTTTTTGGTTCCAACGTTTGCGTTCTGGAAATTTCGACCTGCAGAACAAGCCCCGTGGACGGCCTGAGACCCAAGTTGATAATGAAGTATTGAAGGCTATTGCGGGTCCATCGCAAACCACGTCCGAGTTAGCTGCAGGCTGCGGTGTTATTGATAAAACTGTTTTAATTCACTTGAAGCAAATTGGGAAGATTAAAAAGCTTGAAAGATGGGTACCTCACGAATTGACTGAAGCAAACCGGCAAATGTGCGTCGACTGCTGCGTTACATTACTGAACCGGCACAATAATGAAGGTATTTTAAACCGAATCATTACCTGTGATGAAAAATGGATTCTTTACGATAATCGAAAGCGCTCAGCGCAATGGTTGGATCCTGGCCAGCCAGCCAAATCCTGCCCCAAGCGAAAATTAACCCCAAAGCTTGTAAGCGTTTGGTGGACTAGTGCCGGTATTGTTCATTGCAGTTTTCTCAAATCTGGCCAGACTATTACGGCTGATGTCTATTGTCAGCAATTGCAAACCATGATGAGAAAAGCTAGCGGCTAAACAACCTAGGCTGGTCAATCGCTCCACGCCACTGCTACTTCACGACAACGCTAGACCACACACTGCACAACAGACGGCTACCAAATTAGAAGAGCTTCAATTGGAATGTCTAAGACATCCTCCGTACTCCCCGGACCTTGCTCCAACAGATTACCATTTTTTCGAAATTTGGACAACTTCTTGCAAGGGAAAAAAATTAACTCTGATGGGGCAGTCCAAATCGCCTTCACAGATTTTATTAATTCTTGTCCGACTGGTTTTTTTAGTAAAGGGATCAATGAACTACCTATGAGATGGCAAAAGTGCATAGAAAACAATGGTTCATACTTTGATTAATTAAATATATTATATTTAAAAATATTCGACGTTTTGTTCCTCCCATACAAAACGCCAATTTCATATGTAAGGACCTAATATTTTGTATATTTTTTATTATATATATATGTGTTTGAAAAAAATCTTAGCAAATCTTAACACGAATTTATTAAATAATTTTTCTCTCGTTGTCTGATTGTTGAAAAGCACACGAAATCTCGAGTTATAATAGGATTTTTAAATTAATGCTTATATTATATTTAATAAATGAAAATATTGCGTATTTATAAAAAATAATCATGCAGACTCTGATCATTTTATTAAGCGTAAGGAAAACATAATGTCCTATATTTTTATTTATATAAGTGTCTTTGACCTGTTAGTTATCGAAACCTGTAATATCAGCTACTTAAGTCTATATAGCAGTGTTTATGTTTGATAACGCAATGTCAACTCAAATAGTAGATATTTTATTACAAAGCGTTTGAATCTAGAAACAAGCCTTTATAGGGTAGACCACTTTTAATGTATGTGCTTTTTTCAGAACTGGAGCTCGGTACGGTATGCGTGGTGGATATGGATTCGCAGCAGACGATTCTACAATACCCGCAGTCGACTCACGACAAAGAAAGGTATGAATTTTTGAATGTATCACGTAAAATATGACTTAACGTAGAATGTACTAATGTTTTTAGTCTTTTAACATTATGAGTTAACCGGTTGAGAGCTCCCCTCCCACGAGGACTACGACCTCGGCTTAGATTGCCGAACTTGAGGGAAATAACTCTTCCATCTGTCAATATTCGACCATTTGACACATGAGAGACAGAACTTGAGAATCTTGGATTAGGAGCTGTTCCGTTAAACATGTCATCTGGTGGGTAGCATCTAATGTTGATGTTCTCGACTTGCAACATAATAAATTACAGTGTTTAAAGTTTAAATTAATAACAATGTATCCGTTGTGTTCAAACTTTCATGTTCTCTAATGAATATTAACAAAGGTGACCTCACGGACAATCGTTGCCCCAGATTAAGAACACAAGATAAAGAGCAGAACACAGAAGGAACTGCCTTTATTAGCATGACGGGGTAATTAACGTCTTCCGCATATATGTAGTGCGGTATATAATAGTGGCTTTATTCTTTACCTTCGTCCTTGTAGTTAGGAACTTTTAAAACCGTTGACCTACATGAGCAATATGCGGAAAGTACCCTAACATTAAGTAATTGCACCTAGCGGTTCTTAATGTGATGAGACTGAATGGATGGCAATTTTAATTTCATACACAACTGTGAATTAGTTTGTATTAATGTAATTTGAGTTCTTGAATGTGCGACGGTCATATGTAACGTTTACCTCATTTTTTTTAGAATATGTAACGTTTTTGTAAAGATGTATAATTTTGGTTACAAAAGTATGTTTGATCTGTGCGTGTACGCAGTGACATTAAAAAGTTTGTAAAGATATAAGAAACAATTGGAATGTTTTGGTGCCTTTTTGTTAAGACATTTGTAAGCATTGTTTTGTTACAAAGGTCAAACATCAAAGTTAAAATTTAGTTAAATTTTTCAAAAATATCTTAATAAAATATCAGAATAGGCTATCGGGGTAGGGCTATGTAACAACGAGTACCATTTTCTAAAACCATCCGCGGCACGGCTATAAGATTATAAGAAAGACAATTTTTTGAATTGTTCTGTGTCAGCATTGATTATACATATTTTATTAAAGGTATCTTAAGTGGAGTAAATAAGACGCTCTGATTGTTTCACCTTGTGTTTTCGCAATGGTTAGTTCACTAATTAAACAATTTAATTGCTATTTTATTTTAATATGTTATTTATTCTATTACTGATCGGCTTGATTCTCTCTCTCTCTTTACGCAGAGACATTACGTCTCTGCGTTTTCTATAAACTGTACTACGGTGAGTGTTCTCAACAATTGTTTGGGTTGATCCCTCCCGCCTCGTTTCAACACCGTACGAGCCGTACCAATTTAAAATATCATCAACATCACCTTGATGTCTGGAAGTCTTTCGCAGTCCGTTTCACAAGACATTTTCTTTTGCGAACTAGCGAACTGTGGAATCGACTCCCGGTGGAGGTCTTCCCTGAGAGATACCACCTCCTACTATTCAAAGTTAAAGTGTACTTCTCCCTCAAAGGCCGACAACGCACCCACTAAAAATGGGTGTCTATGGGCTGCGATGACTGCCCTTTATGGGCAGTAGCCTGCCGTAGCCTGTAGGCTTTGCCACTTTTTAGACAAGATTTTTTAAACATACTAATTTTTTTAGCGAGCTAACTGAAATGTCTCATACAATTTCGGTTTTATATTTAAGATGAATGGATGTGTGCATTAATACACATTTTATATTATATTCTATTTTTTATAAATATGTAATAATATAAAAAAAATCTCATGTCAAAACTGATTAATACTGAATAGAGTGGCAAGGGGTAAACCACTTAAAGCAAACTAAACTACTTATATCTAATGTTCATACATTCGACATTACCAATCCATACTTCACGTATGCGACACCAGATTGTACATAATATATTCTGGACACATCTATTGGCCCACCTTGCATTTCCAGTTTCTTTTGGTCCTACCTAAAAATTTATATTAGGTCGAGTAAAAAGTTTTATGCAGTTTTGAACCTGATACATTTTACCATCTTTTTCGATCGTATTGTTTTAAATTTGAATTTAGAATACCACACCACATGGAGATACGCCTAACAAGTCGGGTATGCGCCTTGATGAAGTCATTGATTTTTGAATAAAAAACGTGTTTTATCAAATAAAGGTTTAATTTAATGACGCGTGTTGCCTCCATGGGCATCTACGACAGCTCTCATACGATTAGGCATAGAGTTTATCAACCGCTCTATGAAATTTTGAGGGATCATCTCCCATTCCTCTTCTATGGCAGTTTTCAATTCCTGCATCGTCTGGGCAACTGGCTGACGAGCCCTAACACGTCTTTTTAGCTCATCCCACATGTGCTCAATGGGGTTCATATCTGGGCTTCTGGCTGGCCAGTGCATAACTGCGATGTTCACATCCCGAAGATATTCTCTGACGATGCCGGCCGTATGGGCTCTTACATTATCATGCATAAAAACTAAATTTGGGCCCACATAGTCCGCGTATGGCATCACGTGAGGTTCTAAGCACTCTAGAATGTACCTTTCAGCATTTAATGTTGGCAGCCGTGGTCCCGTAACAACCTCAAGTTGAGTTTTGCCGCTCGCGGATATACCGCCCCAGACAGTCCATGAGCCACCGCCATAAGCAACCCTCTCTTCAAAGCAGCATTGTGCAAAACGCTCTCCCTTACGTCGGTAGACCTTCTTCCTTCCATCATTGCCATGTAACGCAATTTTAGACTCATCAGAAAAGAGTACACCGTTCCAATGCTGCTGAGTCCAATTTAAGTGTGAGCGCGCGAAATGAAGGCGCGCTATTCGGTGGGCTCGCGTTAGTTTTGGTCCATTAGCTGGCTTGTGTATAACCATATCGCGTTCTTTTAATCTTCTACGAACATTTCGAGCGCTCACATTTACTCCATGGAAGTCGCGAAGTTGGTTTCGTATCTCAATGGAGGTAAGGTGACGATTTCTCAAGCTGGTCGTCACGATGAATCGATCCTGCCTTTCAGTTGTGACCCGAAATCGTGGCCTTCCTTGGCGACGAACAAAACCGCCAGTCTCTAGGTATCTCCGATAAATGTTTCGGACCGCAGATCGACTTAAATTAAGTTGATCACTCACATTTCTTTGGCTGTGTCCGGCCCGGATGTGCCACAGCTTGGGCGGCGACTTCAGGCGAAGTATCCATAGATTATTGATAGAACCTCATCTTAATGTTAAGAATAAGTAATGTTTGTTGCAAAACCAAAGAGAAAAATCACACTTTCAAGAATTAAATCCAACTAAACCAATAAAATCAAGTTTTCTTAGTATTCGATTGTTTGATATCAATGAGCAGGCTCCAAATTGTGTTTTGTTTCTTTAAATTCTGTGTTCGAAATTAAAAAAAAAAGAATTGAATGCAATTATGAATGTACCAGGTTCAAAACTGCATAAAAACTTTTTACTCGACCTAATATAAATTTTTAGGTAGGACCATAAGAAACTGAAAATGCAAGGTGGGCCAATAGATGTGTCCAGAAGTGTATATTATGCGAGTTAATTCGGTATTTGTTATGGGTTACAACTTTAGTTTAAAGTATGTATTAGATAAGAGAGACCAACTAAGCTCACGCTACCAGAAAAGTGTGCGTCAATTTCTAAATATTTTTCCAGACCAATAATTTTATTAATTTAAAGTTAAAGTTTATTATAATTCTCTAAATTTTGGTTACGGAACTATACTAACATTTGTGGTTTGACAATTAAATATGGCTTGTTAGAAATTACATCAGTAACAACTGCTTTTAGTCACGTTTCGTAAGAAGTTTTGTAATACTGGTTATTTTGTACCAAATTGCAATAGTAAATTTATCGCTCTCTCTTGTATCTTTGTTAGATAAATAAAAATCTAAATAAAAAACAAATTATACTTGCCCTTATGGTTTATAGATGAAGTTGTATATAAAAGGTTAACGTTTATCAATATTAACTTACAAAACATATACATTATATATATAACCTCTAACAATATGATGTTGAAGTATTATAAAGTATTGAAAAAATATATGAATATGTGTAATTTATATTCATCAGAAACAAATTCACAATCATTATATCCATATCAATTGAAGTCCACATATGATTGAATTACCAAAATCCATTTAACATCAGTGCAATTGAAATTGTGAGATGAATTCATATAAACTCAAAAAAAAAAAAAAAGGGTGCGTGTACTTATGTACGCGCGTAAGAAGTTATACTTCTTTGGCATTATTAGAAATAGATTTTGATTGCATGCAAATAATTAATTACAATTAAATAATCAAAGACTGGAAAAGGAGTCATTATAGTCAATAAAGTTCAGTTTACATTTGAAAAATTTAATAAATAAATATTTATAATTATTCTCTTACAAAATAAAAAAAATTTTATAATTCATATTATAAAATTTTTAACACATTTATATTAATATAATTATATAAATGTGTTAATAATATAATTTGTAGCACATGCTACAGACCTGGATAGCAACTTTCTTTTATTCTATTTAGAGATAGAGATAATGTAAATATAATACCGGTGTCTTCCTTGTAGGTTTCTTTTGAGTTGTTTGGGGATTCTTGTTGATCAGTTCGACATGATTTTCTTTAACCTTTCTTTAATCCTACAAAATAATGAAATTGTTAAGTTATGTTGTCACTGTTGTGCACACCTTTGTTTGGCTTTTTTAGTATTCAAGTTATGTCAAAACTGATTTATTACCTTGTCATTGTTGGCTTTATTTGCTTTTGGGATAGCAATTGTTTCCAAAATGATTTTATTTGTAATATCCTGAAATATATAAATAACATCTATTAATTTAAGTGTCATGGTGAGTGGTTCGCACTCAGGTATTAAGGTGTATTATACCCACTGTCCATTATAAGTGGGAATGGGCTCACTTCTGGCTGGACAGAGTTTCGGTACTACAAGAGCAAATGTTTTGAGCCTATGCTTGAGAGGTTGAGCCTTGAACATCACCATCATATTTATAATTAACATTCCTACCTCGACATCATCACAATCAAATTCATTGAAATCTACTTCAAACCGTTGCGGTATCATCTCTGCCATATCCATTGTGTCTGGAGAAGGTGATGGTGGCTTTGTTCCACCTCTTGTTTTTGATGTTTCACGGCGATAAGATGACAACTCTTTTTTTTTATTCAATTTAGTGCACTTCCACTGAAATTGTTTTTGTCTCTTGTCCTTATATTTGCTAGATTAAATCTGAAAAATTACATGTTTTGATTAAATAATGTAATCATTTTTTTGAGATGCAGGTACTTATTAAAATGTTTACTTCTCTGTAATATCGCTCCAAGCCTTCATTTTCTCCTTATTAGTATTCGTGCTTAAATCTTTGTTCTCAATTATTGATATATAGGGTCGTAGAATATTTCTAAAAAGTTGCTGTAACAAACGCAATAAACAAAAGTTAATTAAGTTCATGTTTCAGTTTTAATCAACAATAATACTCGATAATACATACGGATAGTTAACCTCAATTGTATTGAAGCACTCAGGAAGGTTGGCACAGTTTTTCACAAATATTTTATCATATTAATTAGTATTGATTTAGATATTCAATTTCTGATTATAATTCAGACGCACATATAAAATTCGCACTTGTATAATGAAAATAACTAGGTACTTTTAGAATCTTTTATTTTAAACAATAATTCAAACTCCTATATTTGTTTAAAAGGTAAATGTCATTGTCAGATGTCAATTGTCATGGATATTCAAAATTCTTGTTAAGCTGCTAAGCTAAGAAATAGAATATGCGTGAAGTTAGCTTATATTCTATTTCTTTTGTAGATTGCGCACGCTATAATCACACTCCGAATTTTGTGTCATAGGTGCGCGCGCATCGTAAAATTTCACTCTCATCAAATTTTCATAACGCGCCTAAAGAAGTATAACTTCAAAAATGAAGTTACAGTTTATTACGTTGTAATTATGATCATCATCCTATATTCTTTAACTTTTCTCTTCCTTGGCTGTAGTCTTCCCTATCTATTATGGGATTTCAATTACGGCCAGGAAAATTTAATTTGAACCAGCGTTGTCCACAAGAACACGTTCTTTGACGTTTTATCTTTATGTATATGAATAATGGCTTTATATTATTTCAATTTTTGCTATGTACGTTATAGTGTCTTAAAATAATTATGCTATTTACGAAGCGATGCAGACTATATAATAACATAATATTAACTATCGACACATAACAAACACAAACAAACAAATTTGGTTAAGCAAATAAGCCTTTGAGTTTATTAGTTTTAAATATGATTATTGCTCTATAGAACTATGTCCTTCCCCCAAAAAAAGTTTTCGCCCGTGACGAAATAACTACTACATTGAATTAACACTATTATTCTACCATATATGGTTGAAAATAGCGACAGTGCAACAAGCCTTACAGAAATAAGAGACGTGATTAACACTGCCCGTGTTTGGCTAGAAAAATGGCAGGACACCCACCAGAGATTTGGTAAAAAAGACAGAAGTAAATAAAAAAAGAAAATAGTAGCGAAGGGGAGAGACAAGTGGATAAAATTTGGGGGTATTAAATATAATACTAACATAAAATTATTAAGCTATTGCATAGCTTCTATCGCGGGCCTCGAGCATGGAGACCGAATCCAGAAATTCCATAACGAAAAAAACCTTGCGCGTTAGAGCGGGACAGAACGCATACTGCGTATTCGCATCTCTCTGACGAGATCGGTGCAGCCGGTGCGCGTTAGAGTGAGACAGACTATATAGGCGAGTTAGCCTGAGTCTGGTAGAGTGGTAGATTGAATTGATGTATCAAAGAAAAAACTTGAATTAATAGTGCATAACATATGAAAGAAAAAAAAGACTGCATAAATAAATAATTATAATTGCATAAGGGAGCGTTCAAGTATTACGTAACGAATTTTGGGAGGGGGGGGCTCCTCTTATAAAACGTTACGATGCGGGGCGGGGGTTAAATTACGCGTTATTGTTAAAATTATTTTCGACTTTCCAGTTACAACACATAATGGTACCTTTTAGGTATAAAGAGTCACTGGGTGGTCACGAAACGTTTTACTATTGGGTACAGAAAAATGTTACGGCGCGTTACATGGGGGAAATCAATAATCTCCAAAAATTGCGTGAAAATAATAATTATGCAATATCTTTACCGCGGCAGTCCCCGAGTGCCACACGTTTTTTTTTATTCTACCATGGCGAAGTTGCGATTTATTCTAATAGCTAGCTAGGTAGGAGCCATCGCCTGTCGCTTGTCACGCGAACGTCTTCGCGCCCTATTGATTGACCTGAATGCTTTACTCAGAACGTGTTTCATTTCCATTGATTGCCCTCAATTAGGACATTCTTTATAACCTCGCTTTGATATCGAATTTTATAAAGGATTCTAATTAAATTCACAGTTGACTAGTGAATTGAATTTATACCTAAAGAATGAATGAATCTGTTGTTGGAGCTATTCATTTGATGTTAATTATTAGAAGAATATATAGTCTGTGCTAGATCTCGGCAGCATCAGATATGCGGACGATATATATATATCACACAGAAATAAAACCCCGTGTCTTTATGTTTCCTTCTGCTATTTTGTTAACTCTTTAAATAGTCCCAACATTTTATAATTATTAAAAAAACAAATTAATCAGTTAAAACTGAACTGGAAACAATTTACTTTGCCGACGTTGAGCGTTAAGCCGGGTTCTAAATTTGCGAACGTTGAATCGGTTTTAATTAAATTTTCATGGAAAATAAGGCGTTTTATACATTAATAATTAAAACGTATTTAAGTATGTAACAATAGATTACAGTTATCCATTGACTATACACATAATAGTATACATCTGCTGAGTTCTTATGAATGAATGATCAAAGACGTCGGCTGCGGTATCTAACGGTTCACTGCAAGCGTGGGATGTAGATCAATTGTGCTAAAGTCACGTCATTTTAGTTTTATTTGTTGAGATTTTTTCCCATGATAAATTAGAGGCACAACGGACTAAATGGGCTTCTAAGTGCGGAAGCTGAGTCCACACTCCTTAGATGTCTCCTTTTTGCCAAATAAATTGTAGATCGAAGAGATCCAGTTTACTACTCTGATTACTGACGGTAATTAAAACAATTGTCATTTTTCTATACAAATACTATATAAGTTAAAACTCTTAATGTCTTTAGGTTTGATCTTCCTTGTTTATTATAGTAGGTACTAGTTTGTCGTTCTCCTAATTTATAAATTTTGTGCTGTCATGTTTTGTCTTGTTTTACTTTTATTTTATTTTTACTGTATAGAGAGATGTATCTGTTTAGTTTCCTTAATAAATAAATATATATAATAAATCTATAATTAAGTACATTGAATATAAAATACTATGCAATGACTGGAATGTACTTCCAGAAAATGTGATTAGTGTACCCACTTTGAACTTTTTAAAAAACAGTTGAATTTTTGGATATTTTCTCCGAATCATCCAGCACGCGCGCATCAATTTATTAAGCCTTCTTCGGAACCTTGCCTAAAGGGACTCCTTTTAATAATATATAAGGTTTTTAGTTTTAGATTAAAAAAATGATAGTGAACCTTTCAAAATTTATTAAGTTGTTAGTGTGTTTATCTACATAATAATAAATAATAATGTGGAACTTACTTGTTTCTCGCCCCTTGGCCCCTCTGAAGTAATCGATGATGATGAGATGGTCTGAAGTAAATAATATATTGATTTAAATAAAAGCATTATTCAGAACTTGTACTATCTAGTATGTACTGTATTATCTACTTAAGCAAGTGAAATATTGGACTAATTAATAACGAGATTAAAATATCAAGGGTCGCTTTACACTTTGGACCAACCTATGCGTTATATTTTGCGTGTTTCTATGAAAATGTTACAGCTGTCAGTGAATAGATAAGGGTCGGTTCCGTAATGAAAATAAGTTGCCAAGATAAAAAGTAATTACATCACGTCACGACAAAATAACCTTTTGATTTACAACGCTAGTTTTATAGGCGATCAAATAGTTTTATTTGTTTCTGACTCCATTTTTATCGTTTTGTTACGTCTATCAGTTCAACGCAGATGGTACTCTGCTTAATTGCTCCCACTTAATGCCTGAGGGCCTTTAATTGTGTCTCATTGAATCTAGATTTCATTTGACATAAAACGTTCAACTCCATGGATATTCCGCACAGATGGATTCGTTAATTTATGGAGTGTAACATCTTTATGAGGGTAAAATTTTTAAGGAACGTCACGAAGATGTGTAGCGTTTTTGTAGAATTTTTTTTCTTTAATAAAGATGTGCTAGTATAATATTGTAGTGCAAAACTTGAACACCGATGGTGTTTTTAATACGTATATCAATATCATTATTATTTCATTAAGTAACTAAATTACAATTTTTCTGTTGGTTTTGTATTTTTATATGGGCACAGAACCAAGGCCTTTTGTGCTAAGACCCAGTTGGCTATTTTAATTAGCAATTATGATAATAATTAATTTGTTATATTATTTGGTAATTGTTACCATATTTATGGTGATATTTCTATATATATATATACATAACAACAACTAATTTTAGTTCTGGTTTTTAATTAGCCTTAGTATTATTTATTAATATAGAAAGACTGGCAAAACTAAATTATGGGATTTGGGCAGCTTAATTCCTCAATAATTAATTTACAGAGAAGTTTCACTTCTGATATGTGTACTTTAGACGCACGCACTTATTTTATAGACAATTGATCTTTTCACACATATCATCATACATTTTTCGGTTTAAGATTTTCTCATGATATTGCGGACGAATGACCCAAATCAGAAAATTCCATTGGTTCAAAACCGATTTGAACAGTGTTGATAGTCGCTTAAACCACTTGACCAACACTACTCTTTGAACATGAAAAAGGTTTTTATTAAACTCCTTGATATACTTGTTTAATAATTAACTTATTTTTATCCTACTTATACTTTATTGTAGGCAATTAATTCAAAGAACACTACATTGTATGTATAAACGAAGATGGTAACTATATTCATCTTGCTCTTTCGTTTATCTAGTCTGTGCCTAAGTCTGAATATAAGGAGTCTTAATTCGATATTACAAAAGATGGAAGATCACCCTTGGTTGAAGTGGTAATTATTCTAATTTCAAAATTAACATTTGTAAAACTAAGTTAATTTATTTAAAATTTGATAATTTCTTGACTTTTCGTAGAAGCCTATTATAGCGAATAAGTTCTCTCTGTAAAGTTTGCTTTGCTGTGCTGGCGATTTCATTAATCACAATTACGAGTAGTTTTACGTGTTTAGTTGGGAATTTTTCGATTTTTTATAAATTAGACTAGCTGACCCGGCAAACGTTGTTTTGCCATGTATATTATTTCTAGGAAACATTTTTTTAGTTTAATAAAAATAACTATCTAATATACTAAAAAATGGGGGTTGACTGTAGAGGGGTGAAAATAAGGGGTTGTATGTATTCTTGTTTGTTGTATCATAAAAAAATAAATACAAAAACTTGTCTAAAAATAAATTTTTGGGGTGAAATGAGAAGTGATAGGGGTGTCACCCCTTATCACTTCTCAGGTTTGGAAGATAGATAGTGACCGATTCTCAGACTTATTGACTATGCATAAAAAATTTCATAAGAATCGGTCGAGCCGTTTCGGAGGAGTATGGGAACGAACATTGTGACACAATTTTATATATTATAGAATTTAAATATTAGATATCAAATAGATTAACGTCGATATGTACGAACAATGGAATGTTTTGTCCTTATCATCCTATACTGTAAACAAAGACAAAACATTACCCATTTGAGGCTTATAGTATGCTATAAATAGTGGCACATCTCCTCATCTGTTTTAATTAATATCCTTTTTTACAACAGTTACAATACATGTTATTGTTTGTCTGAGAATCACTTTGGTCCTAGGTTAATGAGATAAGTGTGTCTGAGTTACGGAGAACGTTTAAATGAAGTGTATTCGAAATGATTGATCGGCCAATTTGCTAATGGATTCCAAATGATTACTTACGGTTCGTAGTTACAGAAAACCTTTTTCATAAACCTCAATTAGTTCATTTCAGAGAAAAAGCATTCAATACATAGTTATGTTGGGTCTGAGGCTTAATAGTGTTTTTGAGAATAATTATTGGTATAAAACATGACTTAAAAAAGATTTGTGAAGAAAATTAACTTGTAAATAATTGTTAATGTATCAAAAACTACCTGTATTAAGATTAGACAAGAGTTTAATTTCTTCGGAGACTATTTTTGATTGAAATATAATATATTTTTGTGTAATTGAAGAATGATAATTAACTTTTACAACCATTTAAGTTTTGTTAGCGTTGTCAAGCATAGTACGCCAAAGCATTTCTTCGAGTTCAAATTATATTTGTATAATTTGAACTTTTAAAGCTAGAATATAATTAGATAAATAATTTTTGTAGGTTCTGTAGTCATTAATAAATAGTCTCTAATGGGTTTTAATTTTATCAAATAGTCCATTTAATTTAAAACAAAACATAAAAAAATAACCAAACTCGGTCCAGCCGTTTAGGAGTTTCATCACGAACCCACGCACAGAAGATTTATATATATTAAATTATTATTTATAACCAGCAATTGTATAATGGGTAAGAGAGATTACTAAAAGTTTAATCTGTCCTTTCATATATCTTCAAAAGGTATCCAATTTCTAACGGGAGGCGATGCCAAACTAATCCGATAGCTTTGATATGACAATGGAAACTGTAACGTAAGTCCCGGCCCATATTTCGGAGATTTGGACCGCACACAAAATTAATGGGCACGGATTGAAATGGGTGCTACGTATGACCGCAAATGAGAAATGTTATTAGCCCAGATCGCGTTTGAATTATATATTCAAAACATTATATGTTTCAGTGCAAAAACTAACAAACTGTGTTTAGCTTTAGATGAGATGAGAGTCGAAGCCGTTGAATTAGTTTTTTAAAAGTTCTCGGCCACGGCGACTTTATCCTTCAATAGAACAGCCAATTGTTAAATGGCCGGCATTGTACTTGCGAGGTTCCTGGAAGTGTCCATGGGATACCGCCGTGTATCCCTTAAAATCAGGTTGGATTACTGCTCGTTTCACCCGTTCTAAAAAACTTACGGAGATAACCCCTTCAAATGAAATCTCTATTCAATAACTCTTATTACCCATACAAGTTTCGTTAGATCAGACATGGGACTATTTCTCAAGATATCAATGATAATTTGTCGCGTTTTAAATGTTAAATCGTAATTAATCTCGTCGATCATTGATTATTGACTATTATAATTGTTACTATTTTTATGGCCATAAAGTATTAAAAGCTTAGACAGAGAACTGTCATCTTCAATTTTATAGAATTTTCATTTTGGGATCAGATCAGATCAGGGAAATGAAATAAAGTGTGCCGTATCGTGATAAAACGTACTAAATGAAATATACCTACTGGTTTTAGTAAAAAAATCGACGAAGTACATATTTATTCTTTCCGGAAGTAATTTTACTATAATTACTTAGTATAGCGGCCGCCACAGGTGACTATAACGTAATACATCCTATTAGCGATACATGTGAAGCCTCTTATTGGGTCAGATTCTCGCTAAAAATAAAACATGAACACGTAATAATAACAGGCAGTAATGTTGTATAATATTTTGCTGTTTCTAGATTTTTATTTATATCATAAAATATAGAATTTTTTGTCAAATACTTTCTAAACAGGTCTAGTTTTAGTACGTTATTATCAACATTTAAGCTTTAAAAGGAAAAAATATTTATGTAATTTTGATAACCTAAATCTAGTTAGTAACTTATTACTGAGTAACTGTGATACAAATACATCTATTAAACAGTTGACAGAGCAACGGACGAATGTATGTGATGGAAATTGCAAGATCTCTTCGCTTTACAGTTGCATTGACGTGTTAATTTGCTTTTTAGTTTGAATATGGGATTCATATAATTCAATTATATTTTACAGTGTGTTCGATTGTTAGTTACTTAGGCTGTTAAAGTAACTAACAGCGGAATTAAAAGAAACATAAAACTTTTATTTCTTTGTACATGCTATCTGTTCAACGTATTAGTATGTTAGGCACATGCAGAGTCATAATTTGTTTATTATACTTCGTTTCCTAAAACATACATGTAAAAACCTGGTTATATAAGTTATAACGTATTCTAGCCAACTCGAGTATGAAAAAATAAAAAAGAACCACCACTGTGGGTAAAGTACTAGAAGTGCATAAGGGGTTCAAGTATTACGTAAGCAGATTTACTGCAATTTATTCCCCCCCCCTCCTCTTGTCAAGCAAAGCTCTGAAAAATCATAGTATATAAACGTATTAATTTTTTGTAATAAATTTAAAAACTGAGCTCGTCCGTTATCAAAAGTTAGGAGATCTAAAGCAGGATGCACAGTAAAGGAGGATATCACTGTTGTGAGGTTATGTTAGTTTAAAATGTATGTAATTATTTTAACTGTTTAAGAATTCAGTACATACATAGTTTGTTAACAAAGAAACGTTCTTTGTGACTTTCTTATATGGTTGTCATAAAATTGTATAATACTATAATTCCGGCATATTAAAGATATAAGTTATAATATAAGAAACACATACTATACATACTGTATGAGCTACGTAACATACTAAGCCATTTCACGTCAGCATAATTCATTGTAAGACACGTTCCCTTCGCCATAACATTACACGTAGCATTTCTATTGTGATCATTGTTACAACAATTACCTTGACACTACGAGGTACGCGTGATCGCTAGTTTAACACGTTACCTGCGCGAAATCGTTTCCGTATCAAGATTAATTTAATAAGCAAATATACATGTTCAGTATTTACGTGCACTAATTGTAAATATTATTTGGTTTTAAAATAGATCAGCCTTGTAGCAGGCGGAAGGATCTATGTGTGCAGGCAATACATAGAGAGCACGCTGTGTGAGTGTATGACACTATAGGGGAAAATAGAGCGAATGCTTCCTGGAGCGAAGGCGGCCAGGGCTTTCATTAATATAAAAAAAAATATGTTCTCTCAATGGTGAAGAAAATTATCATGAGGAAACCGGCACTCTAAGTGTTTATCACCTATTTTCCTAGAATTCTAAGGCTGATTATGATTTCCGAGAGTTGTAACGCAATTTTTATCATAGTCAGTGATATATGGACACTTGGACTTATTTTAATACTCTATTTGTTTATTTTTAATTATTATAATGTATTCAATTATGAATAATTTTACTGCTATTTTCATAAAACTTTCAATAAATTAGCTGAACAAATTTAAATTATTTTCGGTGTTAAAATATGAGACATTATAATCTAAGGTTTACTTACAATAAATATTTTCTATTTATTAGAATTAACAAAACTACTAATGGCCTAGATTATATACCCTTGTACGTGAATTCCGGTTTGGTAAAATCTTATTTCCGTAATCGTAATAACCTCGGGAAAATCTCGACCTAAATGATTATATATACATCTGTATATTCATATTGGCTCTAACAATTAAATACATTCATATCAGGTATATTGCAACACGACAGATAACGCTTATCATTAGATAACATTGTCGCGAGCACGGGTTGTTATTCGCGAAATTCCTATTCAATTTGTATTGAATAGGAATAAATAAATAGGTTAATACATATAAAGTATTAACCTATTTATATAAAGTTAATATTTGCAAATTTTGATTTCCGATGTACAGAAATTATATTAATTTATTTTAAGTTTTTCGCTAATATGTAAATCCTTTCATATTTGTTTTTTTGGGTTAATTTCTATTGTTGTGGGCTCTGGCAGAGTTACCAGCGCTGTGGAACAAGTCTGCTCCACAGCATAATGCTGAGCCAGGGCCAGTTTATTAATGTTTTTGTTATTTTTCTTTTTTGATTATTAGTATTATTGTGTGTGTGTTTTGTTAGTATGTCTATGTCTGTATAGAGGAAGCGTCAGCCTTTTCTGCCTTTTCTGCTTAACACGCGCTGCCAAGGTGGCTTTCTTCAACATTAGACGTCGAGGTAGAATGTGCAATTTCGACCCGTCGCGTTGTTCCACAACTGGGCGTTTCTTGAGACAATTTTTGTTCCTCACCACGACTAGAAACCAGCTGTACCAACCAGGTATTTTCGAACTCATTCCACTTGAGGCCCTTCAAGTAAAGAGTGTACCAATTCTTAAAATGCCTATTCTATAAAAAAATATGCATTATGTTATAAAAAGTTATTAGCTATATATGATTTTTGTTTCAGTTATCTCAAACAAAATTATTTCATATTATGAATTCAGCGGCTTGGTCATATAACATTCACAACAACATATTTACTATTGTATACATATTAGTAAATGTGAATAATAATTGGGATTACTTGTTAATCCGACAAACAAAAACCGCAACACAACTATGTTTGTTGTTATGAAAGCGAAACTTCACATGAAACAAGTATTTGAAGTAATTTGTTTTGGGATAAATAAATACGTTTATTAATTGCGACTTTACTCTCGTAAAGCGTGAGGTAATTTACATCAATAATTTTCTTTTAGTCTTAGCTTGTAAAAACAGCTTAGTTATTAAAAAAAACTTGATATGTGTGAGAGTTTTGTATGTGTGTGAGAAGTCGGACTGGACACGGGTTTTGTTTTTGTAGGTAAATGCTAAAATTGACTAACTACTACTTCTTATAGTAATGGTTGTACTATTACACATTTCAATAAATAAAAAGTTAGTAATCTGTTATTAAAAGTTAAGTAGGTACCTAATATAAAAGTGTTTGAGAAAAACAGGTGAATAAAAATTACTAATTAATGACCGATAACGGGCAGACTATGCTAGAGATCGATAAATAAGCTATTAGTAAAAATTTAATACAGTTTGAAAAGAAATGACTAACGTTTGAAAATCGAATTAACGATAACAAAGTGAAACTCGGTTCAAATATAGCTTTGTTAAGTCACAACAGAGCATAAAGCAATACGTGAAGCGATAAAATTAAGATGACTCTTTTATGATCTGTGTTAGAGTACAAACATTGAGATCATAACATTTGTGTTTACGTCTTATTTGATTTTATGATATGTTAAATCCATTGTTATCACTCGTATTTAACATATGCCTATAAACATCAGATTATACTAAACAAAAAGTTATTTAAAAATCTTTAGTAATGTGCCTAGAAAGGTTTGTAAATGAGTATTGTAATCAGTATTTAATAATACTACTAAATTTTATAAATTAAATAATACTAGTGAATATTAAACTACAGAAGAAGAAAAAAAACGTGCCTGTATAAGTCATTTTATAATTAACTTATAAAAATATTTTCGCTTAGGATTATTTTTTTCTCTATGTTGCTAAAATTTTGGTTGATAGTTTACACTACACTACAGACTTGATGTATGTATGTATGAAAATTAAAATATGTATGATACAAGATTGAAAAAAGACTTTCTCTTAAATAAGGAAAATATAAGATCTATTTACAAATACACTTCATATTTATATAAATACTTCTCATATACGCGTATTTTTAATGCCTTTTGCGTCCAACTGTTTGCACTTGCTATCAGACGCGATTCTAGTCCAATGCGGCCTCAGCGAGGTAGCTAAAAATACATACGACCTATCATTTGTTTTAATGTTAAAACTAAAAACTTTTTCGAAAGTCGAGTTAATATTATGTAATTAAAACAATAAATCCTAGTCATTTATTTATTTCAATGCTGTAACATGTAGAGGAAGAACAATTGATAACACTGTTTCACATGACCTCATCAAACCGACCTCACATACTGCACTGCGCTGATAAAACACCTCTAATTACAAGCGAGCATTAAACGAGACACTTTAATTAAAGTCAGCAACTTTGCTATTCAAGAAATTGGATCGTAATTATAAAGAAAACAATGAAGCAACGAAAAATAACATTCTTTGAATTTAAACCTAAAAACGTTAAAAAATATAATATAATAACTAAAATATATTATTAAAAGGAGTCCCTTTAGGCAAGGTTCCGAAGATACTGGCAGCGTTCCCCCTTTGAATAGCTAGAATAATTCTTTGTCCGAGGTAGCTGCCAGCTCTTCGGTGTCCTGTGCTGTCGACTAACCTTTTTGCTATTTCCTTAAAAAGCCTTATAGTGCTAGGATCCCACGGACCAAGGGTCTCGACACCGAAAGGGACAAAATCATATTCGGAGCCTAGACCCCTTTTAATTGATACATATACATTTTAGTTAGTGAAGGATAGAGATGACTAGTTCCATTAGTTAATGTCTGCCTTATTTACAAAGGTCTTGCCAACCTTGCATGAGGCAAGTCGAGACATTATTGTGTTCAGTGAGTAGTGGAATATCCAAAAAGGTTCCTTTGCGGATGTTATGTACATAATAAAATACATATAAAAAAACCAGTGGCGCTACAACCCTTAGTCTTGGCCTAAGATTTATGTATCTGTATCGTGGTCGTTTTCTTTTCTAATATGAAAGTAGGTGATCAGCCTCCTGTGACACACGCCGTCGACTTTTTGGGTCTAAGCATGCCAGTATCGTCGTGTTTTCCTTCACTTACGAGCGAGTGTTAAAAAGCACTTATAGAAAGAAAAGTCTTTTGTTGCACAGCCGGGGATTGAATCTACGACCTCAGAGATGTAAACCTGACACTCAAGCTAACACTGAAATAAAATAAACTATATATACCCTACATAGTAAACCATGATTTCAATGGCAATTGTGTTCATGAATAGTTAATCTATATACAGAATAGAATTTCGTTTACCCCTATTAGTTATCGCTTACGAGTAAAACTGAAAAGAAATAACATCCTAATCGTCCAATAACAGTCCAGTCGTAGGAACTTCTTAAATCTCTTGATACCTCACAAAGTCGACCAAGGCTGGCAATTGAATGAAATCTGATTTAAATTTCAAATAGATCCCGAGTAACTTCCAAGACCACTGAAGGCTGCAAAATCGAAGCCAAGTCTTCAATCAGACTATCCGGATATTTGATTGTAAGCCTTTTGGTAATTGTTATACGGGTTACAATTGTATTAATGTTTTATTAACTTGAGACACGTCACTGGCGTTTTATACACCATTATGTTGTTTATTAGGAACTGTATTATGTTAATGAACTGGAGCAACTCATTACGCAATGAACTTTAGTAATATTGCACATTAATCGTTAAGAGTCGAATTTTTATAAGGCTGTCAACGCACTTCCGTACCTACTGGCTGTGTCTCATGGGCGGTATCAGTTAAGTCCTTGTTCTATATGAAAATACTTAAATAGGACTCGCGAGCCCTTTGTGGACATTGAGTGTCCATGGGCGGCGGTATAACTTAACATCAGGTGAGCCTTTGTCCCCTGTTCTATAAAAAAAATAAAAATATAACGGACAACAAAAATGTAGTGTATCGGTTAACGGATAACGGTTTATGAAAGGGTATGTTGTTGAATATTCATGATGTTGCTTTACAAATTCGAAATATTTCATATGAAAATCTAATGGAGTTTGTTTTAGTCGGCTCCCGTGGGTATAACAACGGTCTGCAATTTCTCATTTGAGCAACGTTAGAAGTAATTACAATATGGACATTTGCGAATTAGTTGATGGAAGTGCTTTCCCGTTAATTTTCCATAATGATCTCATAAAAACTCAAGCACATAATTTGGCTGAGGTGCGGTAATGTCCGCGCATGTTTTTAATAGAAGATTAAAAGACCGGCAACGCACTTGCGAGCCTGTGTGTGAGAGAATACATGTGAATGTGAGTACATTGCCAGGAGGTCATGGTCCATGGACGTCGGTGTCACTTAACATCAGATGAGCCTCCTGCCTGTTTGCCTCCTATTACATAAAAAATAAGAAAAAAAAAAACGATGTAAGATCGACTCATCGAATGACATATTTATTTGCTAATAAAAGAATATTTTCATGTTTACAAGATTATATTTGTTTACTAAAATTGTAACACTAGATGCAACTCCCACTCCAAATTATATTCGGTCCCTCAACTCCCGGTTTTTGAGTCCTTTAGAATCTCCGGTATAAAGCTGTGCAATACGCAGCCAAATTCAATGCGACTATCTCTCGCTTTATAATTTTTATGAATCTCATATCGAAGCATGAGAAGTGGGCTTCAGCGTGCGACTCTCATCTCTGAGGTCGTAGGTTTGATCCCCTGCTGTGCATTAGTGGACTTTCTTTCTATGTGCGCATTTAACATTCGCTCGAACGGTGAAAGAAAACATAAAAAGTTGACGGCTTGTGTCAGGCACAGGAGGCTGATCACCTACTTGGTGGTAGCTATTACGTCACGCTATTTTTGGTGATTATTGAAACCCCCCCCCCATGTAACGCGCCGTACCGTTTTTCTGTACCCAATAGTAAAACGTTTCGTGACCACCCAGTAACTCTTCAGACCTAAAAATGGTGGTGTTATGTGGTGTAAAGTACTGGAAAATCTAAATAATATTAACAATAACGCGTAATTCAATCCCCGCTGCGCATCGTAACGTTTTACAAACAGAAAGAAATATCCATAGCTATTGCTTAGAAGTACAGCAGTACTTTGCTAATTAACCTTAACCACCTTAAGTATGTCTATTCTCATCGACACAAACGGGATGTACCGGTCGGGTGCACTGCGTCGGAACTCAGACAGCATGTCACCGGTTGACTTTCACGGATCTTTCGATTCGAATAATCTTAAAGAGATTGTTCGACCAAGTTCAGAAATCACTATGGAGTATGATTTGTAAGCGGCTTAAACGTGGTGGCTTCTATTTTTTTGTCACGCTAAAATCTGTTACAACTTTTCAATATATTATATTTCTCCGAATATATCATAGTACAATATCATTTTGGACATGTTCTGCTACTCATCGTTGTTTTTATTGAATTATAGTAGGGTAATACTGTAATCTAACCTTAAGATGTTTGTTAGTTTTATTCCGACATGTCCTTACCACCTTAATTCAATCGAATTAAGGTCGTAAGGACATGTCAAAAGACTAAATCTTTCACAGTATTTATAAAAGGACTATTTTTTTTAAGTTAGAAAAGTGCAAATAGATAAAACTATCACACTATACGTAGTATGATAGTTTTTATGAGACTTTAATGTATATTTAAAATTAAATCTATTGGAACATAGTTTGTAAGGTTTTTTATGTATTCACATAATGTTATGTTAATCATTTAACTGGATCATAAATCAATGAAGTAGTCGTAAATTTTTAAATTATATAAATTATAAGGGAAAATAATTGTAATTCGTCTCCCGCTAATTTTATCGCTAGACGCAGTGTCGCCGGAACAAAAAGTTCGTAATAAATTCTCCTTGATAAATGAACAATCACGGGGTCTAATTTATACAGCACAGTACACAATTATCTGTGTACTCGGAGTTTGTTAAGTGAAAAATAAGGATAATATATATAAAGATTCTATGAAGCTCTTATAAAAAAACTGAATTAGTTATTTACACTGTTTTACATTTGTATTAATTAAGATGATCTTTTGTTGTTATATTGTACAAATAACTATGTACATGTTAGATTTATTAAATACGTCATACGGTTTCAGAGTAAATATCAGTTATACAAAGGAAACATTTTACAGACCAGACCGCCAGAGGAATTGCTAATTATTTATCTAATATGCAAGAGTATATTTTGTATTTTTTTCTAGACTTATCCTACTTAGATTATCTTAAATAGAACAAACAACATGCTTGAAATATTTAATTTTATAAAACAATAAAAATTTCAAAACATCCAAAATGTTTCACAGAAAAGTCAATAGGGAAATAGCTTTTAACGTTGATTGCCATTACCATATTCGCTACTCGATACTTGTCGATACGCGTGCCAATATAGTGGAAATATTTTTGATGTCATTGAACAGCACGGTCTTTGAAAAGTGCAGCATTGGTTTGAGAGTGCAACTCTCAACTCTATAGACGACGCAACGACTGTTTGTGACCTGTGTCTCTCTATGTCCGTAGTTAATCGACTTAGATCCAAAACTTGACGTGGAGGCACATAATTAAATGTTTTTACGCTTAATTTGATAGTAAAATAAATTGGTATACTGGCTCAGGCCTTTCAGTAGAAGAAACCCTGAGAACAACTTCTGCGTAATTCTCTTTATTTACTATACATAGTTTCCATTTGCAATAGTATCGTTCTCAGAAACTTACGATACACTGCGTCCAATCACAATTGTTGTCTTTTATCACGGATCATAAAGCGATACAATTTTCTATTACATTCGAGCATTTGTAATTGGGACGAATTGTAAGTGAAGGCCGTCTTTATATAAATTCAACTATTATTCCAATTTAGCAAATGTTGGGTCGATTATATGATCTTTCGTCTTGTCAGTAAAAAAATAAACTACCACATGTATTTTAAATTCAAATTCCCTAAAAATTACACATACTTCGCCCGAACATTGCAATGAATAAATGAACAGATATACTTTTAATGCATACAAACGTACATAAAAAATATTAATTATAATTTCAAAAGAAATCATAAGAAGAATGCTTATTAGGTACAATTATAATGACTAATTAAGGCCGGGTGAGTATTGTCATCTCAAAGCAGGACGTGTTTTTAAACATGTTAGAAAATATAGTTCTCAAGGGATATCAGAACTGGTAATAGAAGCTCTGTTATGAATGAAGGCTGTAGTTTCATTAATCATGTTAGTGACTGCTGGCAGACGTAAGCTTTTTCTACAAGTTTTACGACGATCTATATCTGGTGGATAATCTACCTTCTAATGACTGATGCTGCCTGAAGCGGTTAGTTGCGGATCATAAAATATACTTAAACATTTTTGCAAGCATGGTTACTGTGTAAAAATGATTTCGATTTCTAATTTTTGATATGGGATTGGTTGCAGTGACTAAATGTCGATTACATTAACTATGTCATTTAACGATTAGTTTTTGCAATGCGTAGCGCAGATGTGGCAAATTTATATCGATCGGAATTGGAATGAAGTAGCGGGGTAACTGAGCTTTTGTAGTGAAACTACTTTAGGCGCATGAGGGTAAATTTTTTACCAATTAAACGCAATAATAATAATATTAGCGTCACGAAGATGTGCAGCGTTTTTGTCGAAGAAAGAGGGAGAGAGCGAGTGAGAAAGGGCGAACGGAGCATGAAGCAAATAGCCATGGAGCGAGAGTAGGAAGAGAGCTATAGTGAGAAAGATTGAGAGAGAGTTTAAAACTTTTAACTTAGTTAGTTTTAGATTGTATAAATTAGATTAGATTTGTATAAATATGAACAAGACTTAAAAATTAGTTTGCAATAAAAGTTTCACATCTGACGTGTGTACTTTGTACGCACGCACTTTTTTTTCAAGTATTGACAGTGGTTCATGTGAACAGAAGCAACACGTTTACCAAAGTACCTGTAAGTATCAATGTGTGTGTAAAATCCCAGTTTTCCGCGTAACTACCTAATTACTACTACTGTACACGATTTTTAATACAAGTGTTAGGTAAAGATTTATTTTTCCGCTGCGTTTAGTCAAATTCATGGTAAAACTTTACACTAGCGTAAAAATTCACAATCTTTTAACATGTAACTCGCATATTTCGGCTCACTCAAAATACGAAAAGCGTTTTTGTGACTGACTTGTAAAGTCTAAATTTCTCTGTCTTACGGGCAAGTACGGGTAAACAGTTATTATAGTACTTGTATTTTTAATTTGACGCCAACAATATAACTGAGAAACGACCAAAATATTTGTAATAGCGAAGCGAAAGTGAAAGATTTATGACATTCTCAGTTACCGGAAGTTGTGATTTTCCACGGTAGTAAAATCTGTTTATTGTCACATACATAATTTCACAGTTATGTGTCACAGTGTGTGTCTAATATTATGGTATACAATCAACTCACAGTACCTATATAAAAGGTTGTTAAAAAATAAAACTCTTGATTATTTTAAGTACTGTCCACACTTTCGCCTCATAAGACGGTTTCATTAAAAAAAAAGGGTGCGTGTACTTATGTACGCGCGTAAGAAGTTATACTTCTTTGGCATTATTAAAAATAGTTTTTGATTGCATGCAAATAATTAATTACAATTAAATAATCAAAGACTGGAAAAGGAGTCATTTTAGTCAATAAAGTTCAGTTTACATTTGAAAAATTAAATAAATAAATATTTATTATTATTCTCTTACATTTAGTGTAACATTAATTCTATTATTATTCGAATGTTGTTTTTAAATTATGTCCAATGCCGTAGCATCTTCCGTGGGCAACTTCATTCTGTTAATATTGTGTCACGGGGCGCGCGCATCGTAAAATTTCACTCTCATCAATTTTTCATAACGCGCCTAAAGAAGTATAACTTCAAAAACGTTATAAATATTTTCGTAAGTATAAAATGTCTTAATTGTATGTTACATTAGAAGTTCTATCCTTGCTAAAAGTCAATCCCTAAATATTATTAAAGGTTCCATGTACAAGGAATTTGTTCACCTTTGAATTTTTCTCAAGCATGTTTTGTATTATGTATAACGTTTTGAATTACTAACGAGGCTCGCTGTAAGCCCAGCTTGGTTAGGTTTAATAGAAAATTGAAAGCTTTATACGAACCCTACATTTCATTTTCACGAAAGAAAAATATTAAGCGATTTTATAGTGGAACGGTTCGCACCGTATTTTGTTTGAAGAGCTACATAAATAATCTAGTAAATGTTCTATTACTAAAGGGCGTGGTGATGTAAAAATTCATTTGGATCTTTAGAAGCTCTGCTCAGCGTGGGATGTGATATTCTTGTGCGTAATATTCGCGTAAGCCAAAGACAATATTGTGATTAATAAATATAAATGAGTCGCAAAATAGAAGACTGGTCCAATTCGAGTAATTAAAAAAATCCTTGAACTCTGAGCAAGGTTTTTAAGGAGAGATTTTTTTTTAATATAACAAAAAATTGATACATTTAGTTTAACTTACATTTTAATTCTGCAAAAGCAAACAGTCTCAATGAGATTACATAGCAAAATGTTCCATATGTTGGTATGCAGCTACGATAAAGATAGGCTAAGTAACAAAATTATATTAAGGCGAAATGAAATTAGCGGGGGTAGCTAGCCCTTAAGAAAATATTGTAAATTCGTATTTGTTAAGGAAAGCGATATTTCTTCATGCGGAATTGTATATTTCTTTGACAGGCTCGTGGGTGGAAGTGTGTCCACAAGGAACTAAATAGGATATTTCTCGCTTCGCTTCTTATTTATCCCGTTTTCTACGTTACGAAATGAAACCTTATGTGTAAATTACTACAGCATATAATAATAACATATCGCGCATCGAATCACTATTGTTCTTAGGTTATGTTTTCAATATGGGGTTGGTAAGTTTAAAGTAAAACATATATATGATACATTTATTTGATGTGTTAAGTTACGTAAAATGTGTGTCAATTTGTTAATAAGCGTGACTTTTTAAAGAATTGATTTTGTATGTAATACTGCCTCTAATGAAAATGTAGTGTTAATTTAAAATATAAATTTTTGCTTGCTATTATATTTTTTTTTAAATCTCAAGGTTAAATCTCGTTATTGAATTTTAAATAAACGCTAATGAGCGTGATGATTTTAATAATTATCTCTGAAATATATTACGAATAGTGCTAATTTGCTATTTTAAAAGAGTACCGATAAGTGATACATGTATCTTATGTTTCATAATAAACATATTTTATTTTTATTTATTTTTTTATTTTAATTAAAATTCATAAGTTTTCAAAGCAAGATTTCTTCTGTTACAAAAATAGCATTTAGATGTTATTTGTCCTAGACGTACCTAAACTGACGATTAATATTTATACAGTTCAGTCGCACCATTCCGACAAATTACATTAACATAGTACTGCATTTTATATTAAACACTGCACCATCTCATTTCCATAAAGGGAAACTTTCGTTGCGTGTGCTCAGGCTCCCACGCTTCTGACTCAACGATCCTTTTCGAGTTAACACTAGCTATACCTAGCTGTTGCTATGGAATTACACCGAGTAAGGTGTAGGCGAATTATGAAATGCGAATAAATCTCTACCGTATAGCGTCTTGCAGGTATCCATAGAAATTTAAAAGCATGATTATCGCTGCATTTGGTTAAAAGGTAACGTACTTTGTCGTCGTAATCTTGAAGATCTTTTGTTTGACACCGGTAGCTTCTCTTTTTATATTTTTTAATGGGACAGCAGCAAACGAGCAGGCGAGTACTTAAACTTAATTGCTCATGGACACACGCAACACCAGGAGGTTTGCAATTGCGTTAGAATGGCAGCTAGTTCCATGCCAAGAAGTGTCTGAAAAAAAAGGTATTCTTCCTCTTATAGTGCCATCTCCTTGCGAAGGTTGGCTATCATCATGGCTAGTTTAATTTTGGATGCCGCGCTTCTAAACAATGACTTGGTGCAAAGACAATGGTTTGGTCTTAAGTTTTTCGACCAGGACGTGCGTTTGCGGCCAGGTCTCCTTCTACTTTGCCTTGTGTTAAAGGAGCTCGTATTTTTTGGAGTTATGTAAAACGTGTTCGAAATACTCAAGTTTCCTTTTCTTAACCGTCATAAGTACTTCTTTGTTCTTCTGCATTTTGTCCAGCAGGTCTGTCCAAGATATTTTAAGCATACACGTCGATAAACCCAGATCTCAAACGCTTCCAGTTGTTTAGATATAGTCTCTGTCAGCGTCCAAGATTCTACGCCGTAGAGTAGCACAGAGAAGACGTAACATCGCGCAATGCGAGTTCTAAGCTGTAAATTTAGGCGCTTGTCACAAAGTACTTTTTTTCAGTTTTGAAAAGGCGTTCCGCGCTTGTTCAATTCTGCAGCGGATTTCGATGCTATGGTCACCCTTTTCATCAATCACTGTGCCTAGATATCGTATTTTCGAGACACGTTCCAAGGTCTGAAAAAAAAGGTATAGGAATGGCTATGGGAATTCTTTTTTGTCATAATCTATTGATAGCAGATGGCGATTACATATGTGGCATATTACGTGTAATATTGTCATCCGTTCTAAGTTTGGATTGCACACTAACCTATTTACAAGGTCTACCAAGTGTAACACGTGCTCATCTCGTTTATACGTGTCTTAACAAAGGACAGAAAGTTATTGTTCTCGCGGGAGATGGGGCGACGCCGACGGCTACAGATTTTTCCCTCAAGGCTGACCCATTGTGGCTTCAGTACCGTTTCATTCGTACCATTGTTTCACGCACACTGAGTGATAAGCTTTGTAGGTTTTTGGGCCCGCATTGAATTCTTTTCAAGGTGAAATGTTGGATCGTTTGCGAGATTGAATCGTGCACAAACCGTTTTCCATTTGCCCGTGGAAATGGGATAGACCTAATTTCAGTTTGAACCAAGTTACTATATTGTTCGGCGCGATACAATTTGCTACTTGCGATGAAACATTCGTATGTTGTATCACGTACAAGTTCTAAATGAAAAGGGGCAGCGGATGATTGGCCCTCTGACCCTTGGGATTATTCAGCGTTATATATCATCACATTAAAGCTTTTGAACTTTTATTACGCAAAAGTAGACCGTAAATGTGAATAAATATTCAAAATAAACTTCAGTCTACGCAGTCCAGAATTCGTATAACCTATACCTACCGCTACCGCCCCTTCGTATGCGGTATATTTATTAAGACTAGAATTTGTCAAATGGAATACGGATAGCAAATGTGAAAAATAGTGAAATAGATTGTATTTTCTAACATTAATTAGCAACAACTGCTCGTTGACTATTCCTAATCAAGCAACTTTACGCTACTATGGAATGCTCTTTTAATGTTGAAATTAGAAACTTTGAGATGCTTTTAGCAGAGCTTTCATAAGTGCAGTCTGCAAAACAAAATCCAAAAGGAACCTTATTAATGTAATCTCAACATTTGCTATTCAACGCGTTTTCCAAGTTTATTTGTGACAAAAAAACTCCTTTGAGCAGTGCAACATATTTCGCTCGCTTTGTATTTCCTTTTATAAATGTATTTTAATAACAAAAATGTACGCGTTCAAATAGTGGACCCAGAGGGATGCTGTGGAATTCATAGGTTTTATTTTTAGCCTGGACCGCAGATGTTGAAGGTCGGTTTGGTTCAGCTACTTATTTATTTAAGGGCAACCCACAGACAACATTATTTAGGTTTGGTTTTATTTATACTACATTTGTAATAACAATATATTGTCAGTATGTAGTGTAATCCTTGAGGTGAAACCCTAAGTCGGGCGATCGAACCCTGGCTGTCCACCAATTGATCTTTTTTTTCTTTGCGCAATTAACACATGCTCCTTCGGTGACAATGAGAAAACCAGCATTCTAAAACCCAAAAATTTACGTTATGTTTTGGTAAGATACTAAAAACAAAATAAGCGTTTTATAAATATCCACGCATAATCCAAATATAATAAAAATATTCGCCATGAGCAATAATAGTTTATACGAATGTAATAATTCTTAAGACCGCTGATGTATGCTGCTTGCCTTACTTAATTTACAAGATTTTTGAAAAGTCGGTCCCGAACTATCACAGAAACTCGGTAATGTACTATTTTCACCACATCTAGATTGACTCATGGCCATAAAGGCTGTTAAGCTAACGTGGTACGGGGTACCGTCACAGTACATTATTAGCCATATCATATAAAACTATACAATTTCGTTAAAATTGTATTTGAAATATCGCTAGCGGTTTATAGCCTGCACATATATAAATGTAGTTTTTTGTAGAGTCGTTTTAATGGTTACCCAAAGGGGAAACTAGTTCTCGGCCCACCTTTCATTTATTTTTAGTCATGATATTTCTGTCCGTGAAGTATAAATCGAAGTTACGTTTGAGAATGTATTTTCGTAATCCTTTGCTGGCTTTGGTTAATAAAGTTTATTTTTATAATTTGTATGGCGTATAACTACTAATTCTCATACTTAATATATTATAAAAAAAATCAGTGGCGCTACAACCTGTTTAGTAGACCTCAGATAATAGGCAAGGTGATCAGCCTCCAGTGCCCGACACACGCCATCGACTTTTTGGGTCTAAGACATGTCGGTTTCCTCACGATAGAAAGAAAGTCCATTGGTGCACAGCCGGGGATCGAAGGTACGACCTCAGGGATGAGAGTCGCACGCTGAAGCCACTAGGGCAACACTACTCATGCTTCGATATGAGATTTAAAAAAATTATAAAGTAAGAGATATTTGAATTGAATGTGGCTGCGTATTGCGCATCATACCGGAGATTTTAAAGGACTCAAAAACCGGGAGGATTATATTTGAATATATTATTTCCTATGTATACTTTTTCGTTTCAGATTATCCAATGTTTGAATTGATATTAATAATGTTAGGTGGGCGGAGGTTCGCGTGTTTACCTTTCATTAGTGGTCTCCACGCCCTTGCTAACATAGTATGTCATATCGCTTTTCGTTGTGACTCATCATTGTTATTACTTACCGTTATAAGTGTATCAGCTATATTTTTATAACCTTTTACTTAAAAGAAATGAGTTTCTATGGAAATCTTCATAATGTTTTTTCAAAGTATTTATGCACCGACATCTAATGTATACCCGTTGTCAAGTAATAATTGCGTTGCATTTAGTTAATTAAATCCAAAACTAAAGGTATAATGACCACAATACAACCTTTTAGGACTGACCCTCAGATTTCTGGCTCTGTTTCGGTATCAATGTTTTTTCTAATAGCCAAGTAGGTGATCAACCTTTGTGCCTGACATACGCCGTCGACGTTGTGGGTCTAAGGCATTCCGATTTCCTCGTGACGTTTTCCTTCACCGTATTAGAGTGCACATACCTAGAAAATGCAACCTACGACCTCAGGGATGATACTTGAACTCTGAATCCACTAGGCTAACAGTGCCTTTAAGAATAATGTCTGTATATCACAACTTTTATACATAGTAACCTAGATTTAAGGTTACAGTAAGTTAACCTTGTGATCTCAGATTACCATAATTAACAGGCTTTCAATGTTTAGTTTATTACATCACGCAAGTTCATTGACCCCTGTCTGGTTTATGTTGACACTTTGTAATTGTCTTTTATAAATATTTAATTTGTCTTTGTTCAATCTTTAGAAAATAGGTTGAAAAAACTTTGCTCTTAGTTATTAGATAAATACAGCTAATAAGGATCTCTGACTAATATAATAAATGCGAAAGTTTGGATGTTTGATACTCAATCACGCCCGAGTAGATGATTGGATCTCGAAATATTACAAAGAAAATAGATCTGATGTAAACGAAAGGGATTTTGTAAAATAAATGTTACTACGTTATAATTATATTTATTTGATACAGTTTTGCTTAAATAAACAGTATTTATTGTAATTAATAATTATAATAAATACTGTATATCCAACCAGTTGTTTACTTATATTTATTTATCTTATTCCTCATTGTCGTACTTGCTTCAGAACCATTAATTGTAACCCCTTCTTGGGTAAAGGCCTCTTCCAGCCTTTTCTAAACCTCCTTATCTTCATTCGCTTTCTGCTATCGCTTCTATCCACATTTGTCTACGGCGCCCTCTTTTCTGTCTTCCTCTTGTGTAATTAAGATATTTATCATTATATTTCTATCTACTACATTAGTTAAGAATGGATAATAAATTAATAAAGCTAAGTAAAAAATTTTTCTTATCAGTGAGTACTTTTTTAAAAGCAACTTTTTTTTAATACATGCGCAGGTGAAAGCAACTAAGTTAATATAGGACTTCTGTCTAAAACAGATTTTTTTTGTTAGGCTCGTAGCTTTCGTTGTTCAACTCAAGACTATAGTTATTTCCTCGGAATTCTAATCCCTTCGAATATGTAAGCCGTTTTAAATGTTACTGAAAATACTATAACCGATAATCCGATTACTGTCACAATAAATACGCCTTAAGCTTATCTAAGGCACGACCATTTGTCGAAGTACTATCAAAGCTTTACCGAGAAGTAGTAACTTCCTCGCACTAAATATCCTAATTTCCCCGAACTTTCTCTCCCTCTCGATCGTACTATGAATTTTATAGGGAACAAAATGTAGACCAGTTAGAATAATTTAGTGTAATATGTTTTGTTTTGTGTGTAACCATATGTTGAAATTTAATTAACTCTATGAAACATTGGGGGGGGGGGGGGGGGGGGGGGGGGGGGGGGGGGGGGGGGGGGGGGGGGGGGGGGGGGGGGGGGGGGGGGGGGGGGGGGGGGGGGGGGGGGGGGGGGGGGGGGGGGGGGGGGGGGGGGGGGGGGGGGGGGGGGGGGGGGGGGGGGGGGGGGGGGGGGGGGGGGGGGGGGGGGGGGGGGGGGGGGGGGGGGGGGGGGGGGGGGGGGGGGGGGGGGGGGGGGGGGGGGGGGGGGGGGGGGGGGGGGGGGGGGGGGGGGGGGGGGGGGGGGGGGGGGGGGGGGGGGGGGGGGGGGGGGGGGGGGGGGGGGGGGGGGGGGGGGGGGGGGGGGGGGGGGGGGGGGGGGGGGGGGGGGGGGGGGGGGGGGGGGGGGGGGGGGGGGGGGGGGGGGGGGGGGGGGGGGGGGGGGGGGGGGGGGGGGGGGGGGGGGGGGGGGGGGGGGGGGGGGGGGGGGGGGGGGGGGGGGGGGGGGGGGGGGGGGGGGGGGGGGGGGGGGGGGGGGGGGGGGGGGGGGGGGGGGGGGGGGGGGGGGGGGGGGGGGGGGGGGGGGGGGGGGGGGGGGGGGGGGGGGGGGGGGGGGGGGGGGGGGGGGGGGGGGGGGGGGGGGGGGGGGGGGGGGGGGGGGGGGGGGGGGGGGGGGGGGGGGGGGGGGGGGGGGGGGGGGGGGGGGGGGGGGGGGGGGGGGGGGGGGGGGGGGGGGGGGGGGGGGGGGGGGGGGGGGGGGGGGGGGGGGGGGGGGGGGGGGGGGGGGGGGGGGGGGGGGGGGGGGGGGGGGGGGGGGGGGGGGGGGGGGGGGGGGGGGGGGGGGGGGGGGGGGGGGGGGGGGGGGGGGGGGGGGGGGGGGGGGGGGGGGGGGGGGGGGGGGGGGGGGGGGGGGGGGGGGGGGGGGGGGGGGGGGGGGGGGGGGGGGGGGGGGGGGGGGGGGGGGGGGGGGGGGGGGGGGGGGGGGGGGGGGGGGGGGGGGGGGGGGGGGGGGGGGGGGGGGGGGGGGGGGGGGGGGGGGGGGGGGGGGGGGGGGGGGGGGGGGGGGGGGGGGGGGGGGGGGGGGGGGGGGGGGGGGGGGGGGGGGGGGGGGGGGGGGGGGGGGGGGGGGGGGGGGGGGGGGGGGGGGGGGGGGGGGGGGGGGGGGGGGGGGGGGGGGGGGGGGGGGGGGGGGGGGGGGGGGGGGGGGGGGGGGGGGGGGGGGGGGGGGGGGGGGGGGGGGGGGGGGGGGGGGGGGGGGGGGGGGGGGGGGGGGGGGGGGGGGGGGGGGGGGGGGGGGGGGGGGGGGGGGGGGGGGGGGGGGGGGGGGGGGGGGGGGGGGGGGGGGGGGGGGGGGGGGGGGGGGGGGGGGGGGGGGGGGGGGGGGGGGGGGGGGGGGGGGGGGGGGGGGGGGGGGGGGGGGGGGGGGGGGGGGGGGGGGGGGGGGGGGGGGGGGGGGGGGGGGGGGGGGGGGGGGGGGGGGGGGGGGGGGGGGGGGGGGGGGGGGGGGGGGGGGGGGGGGGGGGGGGGGGGGGGGGGGGGGGGGGGGGGGGGGGGGGGGGGGGGGGGGGGGGGGGGGGGGGGGGGGGGGGGGGGGGGGGGGGGGGGGGGGGGGGGGGGGGGGGGGGGGGGGGGGGGGGGGGGGGGGGGGGGGGGGGGGGGGGGGGGGGGGGGGGGGGGGGGGGGGGGGGGGGGGGGGGGGGGGGGGGGGGGGGGGGGGGGGGGGGGGGGGGGGGGGGGGGGGGGGGGGGGGGGGGGGGGGGGGGGGGGGGGGGGGGGGGGGGGGGGGGGGGGGGGGGGGGGGGGGGGGGGGGGGGGGGGGGGGGGGGGGGGGGGGGGGGGGGGGGGGGGGGGGGGGGGGGGGGGGGGGGGGGGGGGGGGGGGGGGGGGGGGGGGGGGGGGGGGGGGGGGGGGGGGGGGGGGGGGGGGGGGGGGGGGGGGGGGGGGGGGGGGGGGGGGGGGGGGGGGGGGGGGGGGGGGGGGGGGGGGGGGGGGGGGGGGGGGGGGGGGGGGGGGGGGGGGGGGGGGGGGGGGGGGGGGGGGGGGGGGGGGGGGGGGGGGGGGGGGGGGGGGGGGGGGGGGGGGGGGGGGGGGGGGGGGGGGGGGGGGGGGGGGGGGGGGGGGGGGGGGGGGGGGGGGGGGGGGGGGGGGGGGGGGGGGGGGGGGGGGGGGGGGGGGGGGGGGGGGGGGGGGGGGGGGGGGGGGGGGGGGGGGGGGGGGGGGGGGGGGGGGGGGGGGGGGGGGGGGGGGGGGGGGGGGGGGGGGGGGGGGGGGGGGGGGGGGGGGGGGGGGGGGGGGGGGGGGGGGGGGGGGGGGGGGGGGGGGGGGGGGGGGGGGGGGGGGGGGGGGGGCGCCGGGGGCGGGGGCGGGGGGGGGGGGGGGGGGGGGGGGGGGGGGGGGGGGGGGGGGGGGGGGGGGGGGGGGGGGGGGGGGGGGGGGGGCCCCCCCCCCCCCCCCCCCCCGGGGGGGGGGGGGGGGGGGGGGGGGGGGGGGGGGGGGGGGGGGGGGGGGGGGGGGGGGGGGGGGGGGGGGGGGGGGGGGGGGGGGGGGGGGGGGGGGGGGGGGGGGGGGGGGGGGGGGGGGGGGGGGGGGGGGGGGGGGGGGGGGGGGGCGGGGGGGGGGGGGGGGGGGGGGGGGGGGGGGGGGGGGGGGGGGGGGGGGGGGGGGGGGGGGGGGGGGGGGGGGGGGGGGGGGTTGTTTTGGTGGGTGGGGGGGGGGGGGGGGGGGGGGGGGGGTTTTTTTGGGGGGGTTGGGTTTGGGGGGGGGGGGGGGGGGGGGGGGGGGGGGGGGGGGGGGGGGGGGGGGGGGGGGGGGGGGGGGGGGGGGGGGTTGGTGGGGGGGGGGGGGGGGGGGCCGGGGGGGGGGGGGGGGGGGGGGGGGGGGGGGGGCCCGGGGGGGGGGGGGGGGGGGGCCGGGGGGGGGGGGGGGGGGGGGGGGGCCTTGGGGGGGTTTGGGGTATTAAAAAGGGGGGAAAAAAGGTTTTTATTATAGATTATTTTTAAAAAATACTTTTATACTTAGCGGACTATAAGGTGTTTATTTATTGTTTTTTTAAATATTATGACAATTTTTTTTAAATATTCGAGATATTGGACTCAAAATCGATTAACGACACAAAGCCATTATAATTATTAATCCACGAGGGTAAGCAGGCTGTGTAAGCTTTATGATAACAAAACAAAAGAGGGTTTACTAATCGATGTGTTTTGCACTGGGTTAAACGTATCTGTGATTTTTTAGGTCCTGTACCTACTGTACACAGTAAGCTACAGCTTATACGTGGTTAAAGCTGTACTAGAGATAAAATTACTATATCTAGTCTAGACGATGAAAACGGCAACTATACTCATTTAGATAGAATGAGGTGATTTGAAATTCCCTTTATTTCAACAAAGGATAGACCACAATCGAAGAGGTTTTATGAAAATGAATAATTTATTGGATATTCGTGGGAAATGGAGAATTATAGTTTATTCCATTTATACGTGGATTGGTTTGAAATTTAGTCAAAAGTTTATAATATTACTTTAGAGATGTTAAAGATGGTAATTATATTATGGTAATGGAGCATACTACGATGTTCTCGACTTAGTAGGTAATCATAACACACTAAATTGATTTTTCTAGATCTTACATTAATTTAATGAATTTCGTACAATGAAAATAAAGTATAATTCTATCTTGGTATTATTGGAGGTCACTTGGGTGTTAGGGTAAAAAAACAAAGAAAGCTGAAAAAATCAATACTAAGTTTATCCACTAGTTATATATTTATAATTTCGAAATCTCTTAAATCTTTATACTAGAACTATATAATCTGTATAAATTCTTATCTACATTTACTTAAAATCAATTAAGTTTTGTGTTCATAAAAACTAGATTATTTGCTAGAGTGACCTCACGTGAGGAGCGCTGGCCCTTTTATAAAATAATTTCATTCATATTATCGACCTTGAATCTAATTTTGTACTTAATTGTTTACGGAATTCTGATTTTTTATTTAAACAAGCGTTGATAAATAAAGTTTTTAAGGATTCTATTTCTAAAAATTTATTATCACTTTCCTTTTCTAGTCTGTCTTAGACCATCTTGTGTTCAATTAAAACGTAGAAAATTGTTTCTTATTCTCGTGTCAGTTCAATTTTGTTTGCCATTTGATATCGAAATGTATTTTGAAATTACAATTGTTTGGTTTTCTCCTTGGGATAAGCATAGGTGCATTGGTGATTTTTATTTAAATCTATATACCTTGGAATAAACGTTTTAGCAAGAGTGTGTAATAGATTCATAATTATTTAAAAATCCTAGCAGTTTATGATATATAAATCTCTGTGATGATTGTTTTTTTTTGTAATTAAAACTTTTGTCCTGTTGTCTGTCGGGTCCGCTAGTTTTATATAAATTCCATTTCCATTCAACCTGCTCGCGTCTATTGAAAGCATAGAGTGCTATTGTGTTTTATAAAAGTTTAAACAATTCAACAACACTTCAACAAAATATAAAATTTGGATGAAAGCAAAAAGCATTGTTCCCAACGGTATGACGCAGTATGTACGTAAAATAAAAGCTCACTGGTGCGAGGTTGTAGTTTGACTTAATTGGCTCATCCCTCAGTGTCACGAGTCGAGCTTACTCTAAACTATGCAGGCCTATTTAGAATGACCAGGCCTCTGCAGACAACCTTTCATTTGTGAGTTTGTATGAACTTTTGTGGTTTTGAAAATAGAACCGGATGGAAATTGTGTCTTTTAATCTGAAATTGAGTAAAATGCGTTCATGGAGCTTCCGAAATTTTTAGATAAGTTTATATTTGTTAATAAATTAACAAATATCCAAAACCAGATAACCAAGGTTAATTCTTAATGAATTCTAAATGCGCTCTGCTTCGCTTATCAATTATATATGAGTTTTAAATAAATTATAATTGATATGTGGGAATCGTATATATATCATATCTACACGTTACTTTTTCCAATTATGCTAGTTAACAATACTAAATATACCTAAACGTTTGATTATTGTTACATGCCTCTACAATTGCTGACGCCTATACGTTAGTTCCTTAAAATCAATAAGGCACTATGAGTTATAGCTGTGTTTTCAGCTACGTCACTGTTTGCAGTCAGTCACTACGGCGACGGTTTCGATTGGATTACGGAATAATGTATTTTATTGGATGAAGCGGCGTCAATGTACGGTAACTTTTACGTCAATACACTTAACATTTTTTGTTAATGTAATGCGACTAGGTGGTGCAATGCAGTGATTCAGAGAACTTACACTTTCTGTTACTATTGCGTTGTGTTGAGTAACGCTTTGTTTTGTAAAGGTTTCATTTGTATGACAAAGTTGTGGTTATATTGTATTACGCAGTAGTTATCGGATTTTTATGTTGGCTAGTGTGACAGTAGCAATAGAGTGGCGGAGAGTTTATTGCCAGTTCCTCTCGTCCGTTCTACGCCCTAGAACTGGCAGTAAATGTAAAATTAGAAGCATTAAATATGTATTTCTTTATTCACGTTCATAAGTGTACATTATATTACCTAAATGAATAAATAAATACAGAATGTATAAAGTGGTGCTAGCTTTTACATAGTATTTACTTACACGTTTTTAGGTCTCAGTATATGTTGTCTAATATAATGTTTGTACTCTTAATTTATGTGTTTACATTTTCGTGCCCATTATCGTATTACTTTTTGTTTTAGTTATAGTTGTGTTACACATATTTTTATAAAAGGTTTTGCTTATCTGTGAAACAATTCAAGGACACTTCTATAATTATAAATTGTATATATATATATATATTGTTATATAACGTACAGAAAAACGTTACGGGGGGTTGGGGGGTCAATAATCTCCAAATTTGCGTGACGTAATACTTGAACGCTCCCAAAGGCGCACATAGAATCCATTGCCAAAGGTGAAGTTCGAACCTACGACTTCAGGGATGAAGTCGCGCGTTTATGACATTACTGCTGTGACCTACATTTGTTTTGTATCTGGTTAAAATACTCGATACGCTAACACGGTGTGTTTTGAAAGAAAATTATTGTTTTAGATGAGTCAGTTACCGATTGGTTGAGTCACTTCTATCCTGTGAATTATGTATTCAGTTAAGTTGTTGAAGAGGAACAATGGTGTATGTGAATGGAGTATATCATCTCGCAGACGACGGAAGTTAGTTTCCCTGAAGGAACTGATTACGTACACCGTTCACGTCTCCGCGATGTCCTTATCAGTGTGAAGAAAAGTTTGTTGGTATATGATAGGGAGTCTCTCAGTGGTGCTTATATAAGTACGTAATGCGGACAGTCCACCACCAGGGTCTTAATCTGTAATTTCTAATTGGGATCACTACCCAATCTCAATGAATTGGAACTGAGACTCCAGGTTATATTGAACGTCAAACATTTGTTAAATTTATATCATTACTTGCTCTGTATAAATTATAACAATTAGATTAAGAACTTTCGTCTATGTAACAAACTACAAAGATGCAAGGACCGAAGGTGTTATCAAATAGCCACTTCTTCCTTGTATCTTAACCTTTCTGTGTATCATTTTTGTTTAGCTTATAAGCTCACCCAAAACACAAACGCCACTGAGAATAACATACAAAAAACAATCCCAATGAGTTTATGTACTGCGAGATTCTAAGGTTACAACATTATCAACTATATGGAAATTGCATACAAAATCGTGTCGTGGTTGCTATTTACAAGGATGTTACAGAGTACGGGCGTTGGTCTTGTCATACTCCGCGTCCTTCCCACCGTTCCCTAATGGAATAGAGACTGCTCATAGTATAGTCTATGTGTACAAATTTATACAATACTAGTGGACCCCACAGACGTTGTCCTGCATGATATTTAAAGCGATTAGGATATTAAGCAAAGTATGAAAGTACCGACTGCAGTGCCATCTGCCGGCTGATTTGTGAATCTAAACCATTCCCAGATCCCCTTGAACACACACAAAAAATTTCATCAAAATCGGTCCAGTCGTTTAGAAGGAGTTCAGTCACATACACACGCACAGAAGAAATATATATATTAAGATAATGTCTTGAATGGCAAGTCTCAGTAAATATCGTGCCCGTATGCACCTGGAGAATATTGGGGACATAGTGATCTTATCATAATTAAAACACCTTTATTTTTTATGCTTAAATAATCATTAAGGTAGCTGGTATTAAACGTCACGAGGAAATCTTATAGATACCTATTCGCTTTCAATTGTAAAACTATAAAATATCGTTTTATTCCTGTTTCTGTCAGTTTAGGATAATTGTATTGACCAGGCTTTTTATGAAGATAAATTCCTCAATAGACACTTATTATTGTTTAATGCGTTCGATTTATGTACTTCCGCTATCTATATAAAGACTGTTTGTTCCCACGAAGTTTAACGTCGGACAAATGTTCCATACGTTTAAGAAGTACTCAAATGTAAAGATACAAATATAGTTTGATTATGAATTGAGAGAGAGAAATGTAGAGAACAAGATTGATAGCGCTGTGGTTAAGCAGGTAGGTTCGCCCAATTCTAGCGGTTTGGCGCCTACCTACGGCAATATTAAAACACGTCGGAATCGATGAAAAGAAAACAAAATATTTATCTGATTTATAGTGATTAGACTTAAGAAAATTCAAAAATATAACATAAGTAAGAGACTGGCTGCGTCGCCATATAGGAGACAAATGATAGGCATGAGTTTTGGATGAATACATTACATTATTTGAGTTACAATTATAGATTATATAGAGCCAGTTAAACATTATAGGAATTAGGTAGCTCTGCTTTAAGTTGCTGTCACCAGCAGCACTGATTTTCAGGGGACCCATACTGGTTCTTGGGGTATTATGGATATTGACATATGGTTATGGAAGTCAAAGATCTGGTTCTTATACTTAACGTTGTTATGTTACATATGTTACATATGTATGTGTTGTGGACTCAGTTTCCGCTCTTGGACTCTCACTAGGTCCGTTGAACGTATGTGTAATGTTATGTTGTGCTCGCAATTCTGGTACACTGTAGGTCAATTACTTCGACCCTGAGTTGGGCACACGCTAGGCCGAGAATGACCTAGCTTTCATTCAAGGTTCGTTCAAACGATGTTAAAAATTCAAAGGACGCTTTTATTCGATGTTGATAAATTGTTGGCCTCGCATAAGAATTCATACATTAATAGAATAAACCACACCATAACTGGTATTTGGGCCAGGGACTTTTTTATATTTTTTACCGACTTAAAACGCATGTCTCTGCTATCTGAGCAATTATTGATGATTCTGATGACTTGATAGTAAAAATCAGCAATCAGTATTCTCGTGTCACAATGTTCGTTCCCATACTCCTCCGCAATGGCTCGACCGATTCTTATGAAATTTTTTATGCATATTCAGTAAGTCTGAGAATCGGCTCTATCTTTCAAACCCCTTAGTAATGAAAAATTTTTTTTTGATTTTTAGTATTTTTATATATTTCACGATGATTTTTTTATTCCTATACCCAATTATTTTTATATGAGATTTGTATATTTTGTGGCTTTTAAAGATATTTATTATTAATAGATTTCTAATGAAATGTATGTATTGTTTCAGGTAATTCTTCAATTACAAAAGCTAGTACGATACCCGGTTTAATCCAGCAAGGATGAAATCTATTTTATTTATATATATATATATAACGAAACATAACACATTACAAATAGACAGGATATAAGTAGAGAAATGTCCTTACAGATAATATACACGTAGTGTTGACCTACAATAGTGTAGCTTCTGCTACGACAAATATTTCCAGGTATTAAAATTACCGAAGCATAATTAAATTCCATCTGGAAATTTGGTCTGGATGCATTCATTGGAAAATTAATATAAATTTCTCATCGCTTGACATTTATTTTCTTCGCTTTTTTAACATAGTTTATCAAGAGTTTTCGTTTGGAATTTGCGAATATTGTTCACCGGCGCTTACGTACTCATGTAGTGGGCACAGTTTTATATTTTTGTTTTTAGTTTCCTCACGATGTTACATCGAGATAGTGTTAACTACCTGTGTACGTAGAAAGAATCTGTGGGTATAGAGACGGACTTCAGACCTCGGGGTTGAAAGCATGCACGAGGTTAACCATTTGGGACAATAATGATTTAGGGAGCGTTCAAGTATTACGTAACGCAATTTTTGGAGATTATTGACCCCCCCCCATGTAACTCGCCGTAACGTTTATCAGTACCCAAGTATAGTTAAACGTTTCGTGACCACCTAGTGACTCTTTAGTTACTATTATGTGGTGTAAGTCGAAAAAAATATTAACAATAACGCGTAATTTAATCCCCGCCCCGCATCGTAACGTTTTACAAATGCACGGGGGTGCTCCTCCAAAAATTCGTTACGTAATACTTGAACGGTCCCTTAGAGCAAAAATTATGTAAAGAAATGATTTTAAATAGCCGCGTTACTTTAACGCAATGTAAATCCATAACAGAAATAAACAGCCTGAACCGGCCTAAGAAAGTCTATCACATTAAACAGCAGTTACCCGAATCTTAGGACTTAGGCTAAAGTGGGATCAAGTGATTATCAGCATATAAATAATTCATTTAATTACGTTATTAACTGCGATGCTTTTGCCATTTAAGCTCTTGTATCCAATCCGTGTACAAAACCGATTAATTTAATGTGAAACGTAGCCTGTGACGGATTGGAGTAATTATAAGGAGATAATTACTGTTTTATCGCAACCTGATGTCGCTTCGGTGTCGGCGTAATTTCCTAATTATTCAATACACTTTGCAACTTAATGAAAATATCTTTGCTTTTAAATTAGGAACGTCTAACTTGGAAGCCATTAGACTGATTAATACTTAAGGAAATAATTAAAGAACGGTACTATTTTTGGGAGAAAATAAATGTTGTTGTTTTAGTACCACTTACCATGGATAGTGTTTGGAGTGGTTCGGATTAATGCCTACAGCTAAGTTTCAACATCGGACGTAAAGGCAGAATACGAAATTCCACAACTAAGCGTTTTTACGACCACGCACCACCAAAATATGGAACTAGCATACCCGATGTAGTATTTTCGACTCGATTCGACTAAGGGTCATTCAATAAAAGATCGTATCAATTCTTAAAATTAATGCACTTGCGAGCCTTCTGGCAATGTGAGTGTCCGTGGACGGCGGATTAACATCAGATGAGCTTCCTGCCCGTTTGCTCCCTGTTATATATAAGGGGTGCGCCAGCTATTACTTTTTTTTACCTATGAGTTTAAGAGCTACCATGTGATTCAAAAGTCATGTGGTATTCATATATGAACTGTCAAAGGTATGCCATTTATAGTCATGGATTCGCTTACAACACAACAAAGCATTTTGGTTATCCAAACTTATTACGAAAACGGTCGAAATATAAAAAAAATACTTTTCGCAAACTTCGCACTAGTTTTGACCAAGAGAAGACGGACTTTTTGGCCAAAGTGTTCTTTTCTGATTCATTTTCACCTCAATGGGTACGTCAATAAGCAAAATTGCAGATTCTGGGGGGCTGAAAATCCGCACGAATATCATGAACAACCTCTCCATCCCGAAAAAGTGACTGTTTGGTGCGGCTTGTGGCCTGGAGGTATCGTTGGAACATTATTTTTTGAAGATGCAGATGAAACGGCCATTACCGTCAATGGGGAACGTTATCGCGGCATGATAACAGATTTTATGTGGCCAAAATTGGATCGTATTGATGCCGAAGACCTTTGGTTTCAAGAAGACGGAGCAACGGCTCACACATCTCGCCAAACAATCGCCCGAGAAATTTCTAGACTATGTAGTCTTATGTAAAAAATTTCAAAAATTATTAATTTCAACGAATTCTGATGTGAATTGGCCCCCGAGATCGTGCGATTTAACACTTCTTGACTATTTTCTTTGGGGATTTTTGAAAGGACAAGTGTATGCGAATGCTCCCCGGACAATTCAAGACTTTCAGCGCAATATTCGGACTGAAATTGCGGCTATACACTCGATTATTCTGGAAAAAGTCATTGAAAATTTTGATGTTCGGATGTTGGACTGTAAACAAAGCCGCGTTGGTCACATGAGCGATGTTATTTTTCATACATATGGCATAAACCAACCTTCATTTACAAATTAAAAAAAAATCGATTTTACTTCATAAAAAGCGTGTTGTTTTTTCAAACGAAAAAAAAGTAATAGATGGCGCACCCTTCATAAGAAATAAAATACAAATCTATAAAATCATACTTATACCATTGTGTTTTAATGACAAGTCGAATTGAAAAGTTTATTGTTCAGATTATTATTTACTCCTTAAAAAATAATCTTAATCTTTATCTTTATCTTAATAATCTTTTTTTCCTTTTTTTATGTGTAAATAAATAAAATACACTCCTTCATTTTTTGTAGTCAGTTAAACATATTTTATTCATAAGCCTCAAATCAAATAAAATACAAAATTTTCTACTGAGGTTCATAGTGTGTAGTTTCTTAAAATAGTAGCACGAACTAAGGTCAACAAACCCACTGCAATCGAAGTATCCATAAAACAAACGTTTCAAATTGCGTTTCAAATTGCGGGTATAATGTGCAGACTGCACACTGCAGACGTCTTCAGTGTGCAACGAAGCGAGTCTCTCTGTAACGATTTGTATGAAATATTGCTATGTTCAATTTGAAGAGGGTTTATTCCTATTATAGGGATTGTTTTAAATATATTGTTTCCAAGAACTATGGGTTATCGTATATATAGGAACCAAATATAATTGATCTGTGTTTAATTAAAGGTATAAAGAGTTATCGATGTGTTTTAATATCTTTTTAGGTCAATAAAAATTGGATAAACAAAAATAAATTTGAAGATATTGGTCTTGGTAGCAGTGTACCTTTAATGGTAGTACATATTTCCTCTCTGTATTGCTAAATGTTATTAGAAAACGTTTATAAATAAATCTATTATTTTAATAGCATGATACTAAAATGGACATAATTACTCTTGGCATTTAAAGACCGGCTATACATTATTTTTACTTAATAATAATACAATGTACGTAGTTGGTCCCAAAGTTCTGTCACTAGCACATTATTTCTACATTTCGAGCAGGATTTTATAAAAAAATTATTGCATTCTATTTTGGAATGTTTGATTATTGTTTTAAAACAAAAAACAATAACTTTCCGTAATTTTTCACGATGGAGTGGACATTGAAAGTAAACCGAATAGTTTTATTGTTGCACCCTGTGGACACTCGCCGAGTACCATTTTCAAGTTGCTCAAAAATTTGAATATAACGCTTAGGTTTGTGTACGGTACTATTGATAGGTACCTTGAAGTCTCCAGTGTTGAGGACAAGAAAAGAACTGGCTGGCCACTCGCAAGAACACCAGCAGTAATCAAAGCTATCAAGGCGCGGATAGTAAGAAATCCTGTCCGAAAACAGAAGTTGATGGATTTGCAGATGGGTGTCAGTAGGAGAAAACAGAAAAAGGTTTTAAATGAAGATCTTGGTCTACGAGCAAAAAAAGAGTGGGCACTTTCTTAATGCCCGCCTAAAAGAAAAAAGGGTTAAGAGATCACGGGTGTGGTTTAAGCGGTACGCGAAAACACCGACACCGTGATATCCTCTTTACGGAGGCGAAAATTTTTCGATTTATTGAAGAGAAGTACAATAAACAGAATTATACTGTGTACGCTAGGGAGTTCTGAAGAAGCTGAAAATAAAGTCCAAGGGTGCAACATGGACATCATCCATCATCAGTAATGGTTTGGTGGGAGTGTCCTTTAAGGGCTAACTGAGGTTAATTTTTTTCGAAAAGGGGGGTCAAAACCAGGGGAAAAGGGAAAAAAGGGGCGGTTTTGTTTCGCCTTGTCAAAGACATGTCCAGCACCCTATTTGCGGGACATCACTTCGTGTCCAGCAGGACTCTGCGTCTGCATACAAAGCCAAGACCACTAAAGCCTGGTTTGACGTCAAAACATCGTCTTAATTAGACATAGGATGGGGCCCCCCCCCCGGGGGGCAAAAAAAAAATGAGGAAAAAAAAAAAAGAGGGGGTTTAGAGGGGAAGGTCTGTGATAAACCCTCATGAAAATTTGGAGATCTGAAGTCCTTTTTAAAAACCAGTGACTGAAATCACACGAATATGGTGCGTGCTGCGTAGACGATGGCCGAGCTGTAAGGGCCTGTTTAAAAATTGGGAGTTATTTCGTATTTTTATTAATGACAAATACACCATTCAAACTGAACAATACTTTTGTTTTTATCATTATTTCCATTTATGACAGAACTTTGGGAACGACTACGTATAATATTATATGTAAAGGGGACTTCCCAACAAAACTACCAATTTATTTCAAATTACAGTTATATAAAGTTCATTGAACTGTAAAGCATTCTATCGTCGCGCGAAGGGCGGGCGGCGTTAGCGTGCCCGTTCCGCCCCAAGCCACCGCGGCGCCTGTGACGTCATCACTCCCTAACGCGATAACGCGACCCTCTTGTTTACCTCAACAGGAGCGGTAGTCGGGCAAACTACAAATTAAACATTTTTTGCATCAGAATTTGACGCATTTATGTCAATTTGTAGTTGTAGTGATGACGTTTTGGCGTAACGGTTGACGTACAGTAAACTCTTAACGAGATGACGACGCTGAGAAGGACTATTGTAGAGTCTGGTGGTCCTTGCGATTAGTCGCCAACAGTTTTCGACAATCCAGTTACAAAACTCAAAGCAGCCATCTAACGAAATCTTAATGACAACGTCGGGTTGTGTTAAAAATGTTAGGCGTATCTTATAAGCGAATATCTCCTTTGACGAAATTAATAATATATTTTATAAGGTTAGTTATTGTTTTTTGTTATATTAATTTATGTTAGCAGTATTATGTTATTTCTATCTTAAAGATTAATGATTACAAAATCAAATAGCTTGTTTAATTAACAGTTGTCATAATAAAAAAAGTATTAACTTAAAATAGTATTACTGTTTCCATAATAGATTTCAAATGTATTTTCAGTACTTTTTCCTTGCTTCGGTTAATGCGACGTACTTAACATTTATTAGTGGAAATAAACGCGAATTTATTACATTACAACGCGCTGTCTCGAGTGCTTTACAGTAGTCAGCGTGTAAAACAGATTTTCAGAACTCCCCTTGCGTTATACTCATTGGGGTATTGATTATTCAAAATAATACTTATTACTAAAGACACTTTATAAGGACAAAACTACTTTGCACTATCGGCTACTTTTGTTTTAATGACATCGTTATTTTTTTATATCATACGGCTCAATGTTGCATTTATTGTAAATATATATTTCTTTTCCTGTAAGCTTTTCAATTAGGTCGATGTGTGTTCAGGAAAATACGAGGAAATGCCTGCGACATAAACTTTTACAATAGGTATATAGAGAAGTTTCATATCGCTATTTGGCAAGGAATTTTGGGATAAAGAAGCGATGAGAAAGCTTCTTCGCATTTTTATATCGCGTACCTGTGTATGGGGTAAAAGGATTTGACAATATTCGACTATTTGCAGAAAGTGTAATATACAAGTAGATTCAGGATCAAATGGCTTATACAGTATATTTCATCATACATCACATTTAGTTTAAAAATATCGCATTAAACGTTTATACAATTGAATTTGAAATTGTAAAAAATACCCGGAGTTTTGCGTGCTTAACAGCCTGCATGCATACGTGTGACTCAGACTGTAATGCACGCGAAACAGTTGACACATTATAATTTAATAGTTTTAAAATGTGGGATTCTAAAGAGTTTCGTAAAGAGGACCGTGAAGCTCAGGATAGCTGGCCTGGGAGGTGAAATGTCACTCCAAGATCAGTAGTGGCTATTACGTTTTTGATTAAAGTGATTGTGTCTTAATCAATTTTAACAAAATAAAAAATTATATACGGTAATTAATTGCGCGCAATAACTTCTTCAGACAAAACGCCTAGAACGTTAGTGATATTTAGAGGCTTATTTAAGACTTATTAAAACCACCCATAATAACATATTGTATTTTAATTGTAGGTATTTGAGCTTGACAGCCCCGTGCAAGAACGTCATTCACACAGTCCGTCCGTAGTCTTTATCATCGTCTAGCCATCACGTAGTAAGGTCTTTGACATGGCCAATGTCGTATTCGAGATGCTGCCCACGTCCTCATTGACAAAAGCGCGGGTGTGATACTAATTTGGTTCGAAAATGAAAGTATTTCGCGCGTAGCTTTAGAAAAAGCAATGAACTACTAAAGTATCGCCACCCATATACGCGTATAGCAGACTTATTTTTGTGTCAATGACATGTTCCTTTAAGACTAAAAGTCCTAAGGAACTAACTATAAAATAGAGCCGGAAATCGTACCAGAACCTCTGTTGTGTACCAACTAAATAATACAATGAGAAAAGCAATACAAAAATAATTACATTAAATTTTCAACATGAGTTCTTTTTTTAAAAGCGATCGAAATTTAAATGGTTATAAATTATAATTTAATCCCAGGAACTTTTCATTCCTGAAAATCCCACTTAATTACTTTCTCTACCTTTCCTTATATGTTGATGAAGGTATGAAGGTTAGGTATGCCTTCGTGTCATGGAGTGAGAAGCTTAGCCCATTTTTATGTTATTTCCGTGACCTGCTTTCAAAACGTCGGACTAATGAGTTCGGAAAGAGAAAGCGAATCAGGGACAAAAGTTTTCTTTTTACTTTCATTTACAAACATTAAGAACCTTTGAAATTGGATTACCACTAATGTAGTCTTACCTTTTATGTACTAGGAGAATAAACATAATGTATAATAAGTATTCGCAATAAGCGGTGATGTAACTCAAATACGATATTCCTTGTAGAGAGACCTCAGACGTGGTAATCTTCCGCGATATTACGGCGTAGTATAACTTCCCTTATGACAGTCTAATACCGCAGGATAACGCCCGATTATTGCTTTTTCGTGGGATATTCCTTGCTTGTATGTAAAGAAATGTAACAATTATTGAGGTAAAATTTTTGACATTTCAATAAATTATTTTACACAAAATATAAAAATAATAATATTTCATAAATTCTCTCTCTCTACGATATATTAATTTTAAAAATATAATTTTTATAAGGTGGTGAATTACCTTATATTAAATTATATTTTTTAAATTCTCACTTTTCACTCTCACTCTCTCTCAATCGGTCTCTCCCTTTTCTTTGACAAAGACGCTGCACATCTTCGTGACGTTTCATCCGTAAAAATTACTGAAGTTGCACTTCAATAAATTAGTTGTAGTAATAAATGCACAACAGCAAGAGTCATTCCAGTATGGGTTCAATTTAACCAATGCCGGATTTAGAGGTCTGGAGGCCTCATGGACCATATAATTCATACACATATAATATCTGGTCTGAATTTAACGTATCTATGATTTTCACGAAATAGTATAAAAATATTGAATTCCAGAATCTATTTAATGTCATCTTTTATTCATTACCTTGATGGCCGACAATTTTGAAGCTTTTGTAAGATTTTTTGAGCTTGATATTCAATTTAATTTCTGGCATAACCTTTTATCGCATAAATCTAATTCTACGGTTTTGTCGTTACAGTTTTATGTTGTATAAATCGAATTACCCGAGCCACTTGCCATTGAGCTTGTTTAAAATGGCTTTTACATTAAATTTTATCGTATTTATTTTTATGCAATGGGTCAATTAGATACATTTAAGTTAAATTCTACTTTGGCATGGCGTCGCTAAGGTTTTTATTTACAATAGTTAAATATTGTTTTCATATATTGCAAGGACAGAAAGCATAAATGATTATTTAAAGCTGACTTTAAAAACTGTAGCAGGTTGTAAAGACGTTTTGGTATTTAGTGTATTACAATTTTAACAGCACTTTTTTGAAAAGGAGCCAGATATAATTAGCGTGGCTCACAATTGTCATTTTAACAATTATATCTATTTTCAACACACAAATATGCAGTTTTTACATAATTCTTCTTTCTACTACATTCATAGTAATAATAATAATTAGAAAATCATAAATAGAAAACTAAAATAATTTTTTAAGGTTCCTGTGGCAGTGTACCTTTAATGCTGGCATTTCCTCGCTCTATTGCGATACCGATTTAACACTTATTATTAAATACAACTTTATTTGAAAACTGTCGACGATATTAAATTTCTCAGTAATGACTCGATTCAACGTATACGAACATTATTATGCTGAAAGCTGGCTACAGATAGCTGAAATTCAAACTTTTATTCTGAATAATAACGTTAAAGAATACATCAAGTTTTTTTTATTAACATGCCTCTTAAAACTACTAAAGTTGTCTTCGTCTATATTTCTATATTCTTAAATTGCTTGTAATGAAAAAAAAGTTTTATTCTAAATCGGTGAACTCTTTAATAATGATCATAATTCTTCCAGGTTAAAATTAGTAGTGGCGTGGCTTTACTTTACTTTGAAACAGTTATATTAAGTACATAAGTAAAAGTATACATAGTTCCTTCTTACAAGGTCAGTAACGCACTTGCGAACCTTCTACTAATGTGAGTATGCAGTATGGACGGTATCACTTAACATCAGGAGAGCCTCTTGCCCATTAAATAATAAATTGTAGACAAGGTATTATTTAACAGTCAGTAAATATAAATTTGTGTACAGTTTGTCGAGCGTACCACTCTTATCCTTCCGGTCGTAGGTTCGAATACTGGTTGTGTACCTATGTGTACCAATACACCTTTCTTTTTGTGGGCGAATTTAACACAGCGAGTGTTAAATGCGCCGGTGAAGGAAAACATCATGAGGAAACCGACATGCCTTAGACCCAAAGTCGACGGCGACATATTTTCATTACGCTATGGAGGATCTATTGTCTCATTTGCAATATAAACGTTTCTATAATAAGTTGGATGCAGTCCAACTTTTCTATCCATTGCGATGCCTTCCGGCGCGATGTCGCCGCGTCGTATTTAAACCATTGTTGTGTCGCGGGCTTTGTGAAGCTAACTTAATGTCTCTCTCAGCGAAAGTCAAAGAAAACAATTTTCCCAAGGCTGCGAAAACATTAGTATCAGCAGTAGATGTTGCAGTAGTTTCTTTTAATGTTTAACTATTTGCACGCTAAGAATGAATTTAAATCTTCTTCGAATTGTTTACCCATTGCTTTTGCTATTCAAATATTTATAGAGCTTGAAATGGTTGTTTAACGCTACATTTGCAGGAAAGTGAAATGGATTTTTATGGTGTTTATTTACTATTTTGTGATTGTGATTTCTCTCTTAAAGGATTTTGACTTGTACCACGCTTTTGACAAAGTAGTATAGGCGTCTGATAGACAATCTGGATCTTACGTATTGCGTTTTCGTAAATAGAGGGACGTACCTTTTACAGAGGTATAATGGGATGTCATTTGGAGAGTCCCACAGAGAGGTGGCACTTAGTGAGATTAGCTCACAAGACAGGGTATCTAATCTTGTTTAACATTCACCCTACTTAACCGTACAATTCACTTTAGCACGCAACCTTTTGAAGTACATAAGCCAATTGTCTTTCATGCGTTAAATTTAAGACAATGTTTTTAAAGAACAGGGGAGAAATTATGGTTTATTGCTTTATGATTGGTCAATGATATCTCAAGTCTAATCAGACCCAACTGGATCTGATTCGTTTGCACTAGGTTAAGGTTTTCTCACATTCCAAAATATTTCTATAGCGCTTGGTGCGTCTGAATTACTAAAACAAATATGATACGGTACCTAGTATATTTTTCTAAAATTCAAAGATTCAGGACACGCAGCAGTAAAATCAATAATAATAAAAAGGTATCAAAAACCTATTGTACCAGCCAATACACGCTTTAATAATTTAGTCATAAGAACGTGGTATTGCGACATGTGTTAAGTTTCGTTTTCTATAATTATGTCATTATCCTACAAATGATTTTTTAATTTTTTTTTATAGTACAGGGGGCAAAAGCGCAGGAGGCTCACCTGCTGTTAAGTGATACCGTCGCCCATGGACACTCTTAATGCCAATGATTGCTCGCGAGTGCGTTGCGGGCCTTCTAAGAATTGGTACGCTCTTTTCTTTAAGGACCCTAAGTCCAATTGGTTCGGAAATACTTCATCTGCAGCTGGTTTCTTCATAGTTGTGCGCGGAAAAAACTGCCTTCACATTAATTATTATATTTTAGCTGTCAAATTACAATGTTCATGTTTCTGAGAATGAGAATACATCGTGTATTACAAACATTCGGAGCTAACATAAGTTTTCAGTAAGTCAACACGTAAATGTTTGCTGAAAGCTTATGTTAGTCCGAACACTAAAGCCTCCGACATTCGTTTCGAGTCTTCGATAAATTGACATGATTTTATGAAGGGGTTTGTTTACTAGATATATTTATTTGCCTTAATGTTTATATAGCGGTGTGAATCAGTCATTTGAAATTGTCAGCCGTTGCGGAGGTCAAAAGGTTCGCCGGTCTCATTTGGATTCTTTACTTAGTAAATAAAACAAGAATGCACGAAGTATCAAATGTTGTTGTGTGTCGGGAACAAAAAGTTGATCACTTCTACTAAACCTATTGGTATTGGATATAGGTAGTAAAAGATGAGAATGATGATTTTTATTTACAAAACTATGGTAGAATTTTTATCTGTAATTTTTGTACCTAGCCCAATATAAAGGATCGAAAGTAAAAACTGGGCGTCCTAGATTGGACGACGGAAATATAGCCAATCATGGACCACTACGTTATACAATTTCCGATCGTTTCTGAGGCATTTTCAATATTATCGCTGGGGAAGCGATGTACTTTTGTTACCGAGGAGGTTGTGTAATACATAAAATAATATCATTCAAACAAAAGATACTGCATTTAATTGTTTCTATTAATATACCTTTTTTCCGACGTGGAAATGCCTTTGCGTATCCCCTGCCCGCGAAGGTTGCAGGGGTATGTGGGACTCGACACACACCAGAATCTCTGCTATTCGGAGACCGGGTGGGCAATACCCACTAAAACCACCTCGAGCAGTTCCTGCAAAGCCGCGTTACAGGCTCTGAGGTCGACTCTGGGCTCTGGGTTCTACCGGGCCTCAGCGGCATAACGGCATAGGAGGTAGGGAATGGGCAAATCTTCTCCTATTTACTCCTCGTCTTCTAATTGTAGGATTAGTCCTAGAGTGCTCTCTCTCTCATTCTGCTGTCTCCTCCTATAGCATTACTTGCTCACAGAAGGATTCCACTGTATTCTATACCTCTTTACTGCCGAGCATTTTTTGGATAACACAAGGCTGAGCAAGGTTATTACCCAGCACAGAACAAAGATTATCGTAGCTTTTTTAAACGTAGCTGAGACCACAGCAGACAGATAAAAATAACGAATTACCAAATTACATATGTATTTACATAAATTATAAAATACATATTGAATACTAATGTATTTGCTTAAACTAAATTCTTAAAAACTGATATTTACAGCGTCTGACAAAGTTTGAAAACAAAGAAAATTCATAAAAGTTTGGCACGCCTACTGTAATAAGGCTTGAGTTATAGAAGTTGATCCACTTCAAGTACTTGTTCGGGCTTGGTCGCAGTTTACGCTAATGTTTATAAAATGCACGAGAGCCTTTGCCCCATATTTTGTGGAAGATAATGTATTTTTAAATTTATTAGGCGGTAGTTTAAGAATCCGTTTTGGCTCTTGTTTATTGCATATTCACTAATATTCTGCCTCTCTGATTATGTATTAGTTTGTGAATGTTTTTTAGTTGTGTCTGGTCTGCTCTATCTATTACTTAATAGGCTCACAAACACATTAGGTTTTTGTAGGTTTTATGCCTTCCTTATTATACTTTTAAGTTTTTGCGTCTTTGAGGCGGTCAAGTCTAAAAAATCTATTTAAATAAAATTGAATCGAAAAATATGTTGCTTAGTGCAAAACTAGAAGACAGCAATACGAATTCGAGTATTTTTTTTTTTTTTTTTTTCTTTTGAACTCTGAGGTACAAATTTGAAAAATATAATTGATAAATTCAGTTTTATTTAATATTTAGGACTTTATAGCGAATAATCTCTATGGGGTAGGATAGCAAGATGTTTCATATATTGGTATGTAGCTACTAAAAAGGTAGGCTAAGGAGAAAAAAATCTAAAGGCGAAACGAAGTTCGCAGGAGCCGCTAGTAGGCCACTTTCGAGTGAAGTCACTAAATCCTGTGTTTAATTAAGACTAGCTTTTGTTTTAAAAACGAAAATGAATAAGTTAGCTAAGAAATCACAAATAAGGCAATAGCGTTGAGGCCGATTTCCTAACACCACATTAATCTGATTTAGTTATTTAGTTAATTTAAGTTAGAAAATTGTTTTGTCGCTTTTGTGTAGTGGTAGTTTTGCATCATCGTAACTTTTATTATTGAAGGATATATTACGTACAATCCACTCTCATCAGGAATTAATAGCGAAGAGCTATAATTATAAGAATTCATAGTTGAGCTCGAAAAAGAGGTCCGTTGACTTGTCCGTTGAAGAGGATAGTCTTACGGGTTGGTTACATCCTCTGTAACCAGCAGTATCAAGACCATAGTAGTATGCATCATAAACGCTAAACGTTGTGTATATGGTTTTACTCAAAAAGAACAAGTTTTATAAATATCACTTATACGTCAGAAGCAACTAATTCGTTTAAGAGACATACTAGACTATTATAAGTTTTGAATAATTATTTACTTTTATCAATATCACAAATATGGGATTTTTGAAGTGAAACTTCTTTATCGAGGTTGTAAAAAAATTTAGTGTAGGTAAAATTTTTTCGTTACGCGTCACATTTTTCGGTTACGCGCCATGTTGCTTTTTGAAGTCAAACTTCTTTATCGGCGTTAAAATATGACATATAGTATGTTTTTGACTTTGAAGTTTGACAACGGATTACATTTTCGACTTGAAATTTGCTAATCGCAATTTGCAGCAATTAATTTGTAAATTGTATGCTAGGCAGTGTATCAAAATTTACTGTGTTTAAAGAAATAGTTTCTAATAAGGTCATAAAGAAGTTTCACTTCTTACGTGTGTACACCTAGTACACGCACACATTTTTTTTTATTTGGGTTCAAACGTTGCGAACGAAATCTGGTTGTACAGAAATGAGGTTTTTGTTCTATTGTTACGTATTAATGCTATTGGATATTTGAATGTATTGATTTTACGAATGTTTCCGCACGGGTGCCTTTTGTGAATTGTATTCAATAGAGAACATTTGACTGAGACACGTCTCGTCAATCGAAACACTTGTTGGTTATTGGTGATATAAGACTAAAATAGAGGTTCTGTGAATGGATAAGGAAATAACGGTATATAAAAATAAAATAAATTATTTAGTTCTTAGGCATATTGTATTAAAATAACTATTAAGATAATGAAGTACTTTTTGATGACTACTACTATAAGTAATATGTATTTTTAATCTAAAGAGTCAAATAAGAATAAATCAAATTGCAAGATCATTTATAAAAACGAAACGAAAAAAAAAGAACCTGTGGCACTCGGGGACTCCCGCGGTAAACATAGCATTTTTTATCAACTTATGCAAATATAATTATTTATTAATTTTTTTATTAATGCAGTATTTTTTCTTTGATATTAATTCAAGTTTTTTCGTTGATGTTAATTCAATCTACCACTCTACTAGACAGACTCAAACTAACACGCCTATATAGTCTGTCTCACTCTAAAGCGTACCGGCTGCACCGGCCGCGCTTACGCTACGTCACCGATGTCGTCAGAGAGATGTGAATACGCAGTATGCGTTCTGTCCCAATCTAACGCACCTGCGCTACGTCACTAATGACGCCAGACTGATGTGAGACGCAGTATGCGTTCTATCCCGCTCTAACGCGTATTGGCCTTATATTACGTCATGTGTGTTACGTTTTTATTCTCGTTACGGAATTTCTTGATTCGGTCGCCGCGCTCAAAGCCCGCGATAAAATCTATGCAACAGCTTAAAAATATTACTACCATGTAATATACTGGTGAAGAAAATTTTTACGAGTAAAATAACGTCACGAATTATACATGAAAATTTTACTATTACACCGTTTAATTATTTAATTTACCGTAAACACTGACTTGTCTCTTATCCGCTGGACAACCTGGTGGCAACAGATAGTCCGCTGCAAATGTTTCCTTGCTGATCATGACACTCAGACAAGATCATCGGATCGAAGAGAGAAGTGAAGTACTTTAATTAAAATTAGACTTGTAACAAGTTGTTAATTATAGAGTAAAAGTTAATCATAACTAATGTTCGTGTCACTTTAAAAATGTGAAAATGTTGTATTTAACATGATTTTCTTACGAGAATATTTATTGATCACTCATAAATAGAGGTCATTAGTGGTAACAGTTTAGTGATGAAATTTGATAAATGATACTATTTATGTATTCAAAGTAATATGTAGTTCTAAAATTATTCTTAAAACTTCTTGGACTGATCGACGGAATTTTATTACATACAGTGGAAATAGATTCGAATCTCTTATCGAAAATGTAGGCTTCGACGCTCCGAGAGATATTTTATTGCAAAGGACGGGAACATTCCTGTGTTGATGAAATGAAAGCCTCCTATTTCTTTCGTCGAATATATTCGCAGACTGAATATATTAACATATTTTTATGAACCGTGTATTTACTTACTCGGTTCTATATAATTATAATGCCTATTATAACTATGTCTAAGTTTGATTGCATTAAGGTTTTATTTAAACAGCTCTCAGTCATAGTAGAGAGCAATGTTCGCATAGTGGATTGAGCATGCCACTCTCATCCCTGGAGTAGTAGACTTTCTATGTGCGTATTTAACACTCGCTCGTATGGTAAATGAAACCATCGTCAGGAAACCGGTATGCACCCTAGACCCAGTGTCAGACACAAAAGGATGATCACCTGATAGTTGCCTCTTAGAAAAAATCTAATAATCAATAAAGATATACATAAATCAAATCAAGACTAAGACTTGTACCGCAGCAGTTTTTTTTTGGAAAAATTTAGTAGCAAAATATATATAAGATTGTATATGCATTCTTACCATACAATAATTTATTTTATACATACGATTTGAACGTTGGTTGCCTTCCTTATTTACCTATTGTCTATAACCAATCAATAATCTTATAAAATAGTGGTTTGATTTAGAACGTTGAGTATTTTAATAACGGACGCTCGTTGGTACTGTATATCATATTAAATAATGTCCTGCTCATATAGATAGGATAGGATAAATTGGGAAAAAATATTTTAAGGTTGAATTACCAGACCATGAAAATGTTTATTTAAAACTCTTAAAAGGTCTAACGAATCCTTATAAACATCCACAGAGCAAAATAATAATTATTAAGTAAAACTATTTCGTATTAGGCATCTTGTACAATTTTATAAAATTCATGTTATCAAACAAATGTTAACTTCATACAGCAAAATACGTATCCGAATACGCTATTACGCAACAAGTGGCTAAGAAGTAAAATCTATATACTGGAGATAAATAATCCGTCTGAACGCAATGGACCAGATAATGAGATACAGTATACGAGACAGCAGAATTATGTAAAGTATTCCGTGAGTATCGTTTAAAACTTCGCAACTATCCATTAAGCTCAACTTTTCCTTTTCCAATTCTTCAATTATTAATAGCACCTTAATTTCACGAACAAAATGGTGAATACAGCGGTAAACTAGTATTAATTATTTATTACTCAATATTATTGTCCCTGGGCATGCGGCAGATAAATTTCTATAATTATAATTTTTATTTAAAAGCACTTAGATTTTTGGTACAACACATGATGGTATCCGTTACTGTATTGCTGATTGCGCATGGAAAGAAGACAGCTGGAAAAACAGTTCAAAAACACGACTTCAGTGAGAATCGAACGCGTTTCACCAAGTTTAACTTTTTATAAAAGAAAGGTTATACATATATTTTACCATTGCACATGGTCATTCCTGCACTGCATAAAATTGTTAGTCTTGTGTAACGAAGAGTAGTAAAAATTTTTGTTATAACAGTTTTTGAATATTCTTAATCATTAAAAACATTGGCTAGAAGCCAGTTAAAACCGGCATTGGTTGAAGTAGTTCACAAATAATAAGCATTGATCGAATTTATATTTCCAATTATAATCGCTTAACGAAATTTTTAATTGAGACCTAATATAATCATGATTAATTCAGCTTTGAAAAATTACTTTACAAATGCTACATGCACTTGTTTTGTTCTTTGGTAGACAGGCTAATTGAAGTTTACAGCAATTAGCCTACCCTAATTATACATGGCATCTAGTCGCGTCGACCTTTTTGAGGGCCTCTATGAAAATTTTAATTTAGACTTGCAATTCCTTGTTATACGAAATTTTCGTAGATATATGTTGTGTAAGTCTGAGAATCGGCTACTAATAACTATTTCAAACCCCTAAGTGATAAGGGGTGTCACCACAATTTTTTTTCTACTATTTCAAAAAAAAAAAATGGTTTTATTTATATTCACATACAACAATAAAACCCCTAACACCCTCTACGTCAAACCCAAATTTTTATTCAACAAAAAAATTAAAATATAATGCAACCAAATTTAAGAAAATATAAAAAAAAAATATAAGAAATGGGTTATTTACGAAGTACCTATGGTTTTATTTTATAACATTCTCTATATTCATTGCTAAATCATTTCGTTCCTTAGTAATAATAATAATTAAGCCTCATTTATTCCTTGAAACATTCATCCATCTTTACTTATGATACACATTACACACACTTAAAATTTTATACAGATATATTTTTTTCAAGGTCTTATAGAGTATAGGCCTTCTCTTACTGGCTCCATCTCTCTCTTGAGCATTTTGACAAGACGTTTTTTTTTGTTTCTGTTCGAGTCAAATATCCATGATTGACTACCGTAAGAAAGGCAATATACACGTGTCTAAGATATTCTTCTTTAAGTATATTGGTATCTCTTCAGTACTTTGTATCCCCAGAATTTCTTGCATGACATCCTAGTTCGCCTATCGACTCCGTCATAATACCGTGAATTTTTTAAGGATAATGTATATTTTGTCCGTAAAATTAAGATATGTATATTTGTGTGGTGGGTAACTCTAAGTAATCCTACAAAACTCCGCTACTTAACTCAAAGGTGTCCTCAATCCCTTATACAACGAGGGATAGGGCATACACATTTGTTGGTCTATCTCGGTCATATATTTTTATAGCTAGTATTAAGGAAGAAGTGTGTTAAGCATTTTATGAGGTTTCTTAAGTAAAATACCTAAGCTTGATTATTTTCTTTTCAGAAAACAGCCAAAGACGTTCGCCTTCGACCACTGTTTCTACTCGCTTGACCCGACCCTCAACAATTTTGCATCACAGAAGACAGTGTTCGAGTGTCTCGGACGAGATATTTTGGACAATGCCTTCGACGGATACAATGCCTGTATCTTCGCGTATGGACAGACTGGTAAGATTTTGTGCTTAATGAAATTTCCGTACTGGATATTGTAAAGACTTATTTGTTTACTATAATCCTCGAATAGCAAATGAAGCGCTTAAAGCTTTATAGTTCGTTGATGACTTGTACCAGTATTATTCTTTGATTGATATACACCGGTATACAATTTTTTTTGGTCTGCTTCCATAATGTCATAGTGTTCAGGGACTTAAATATATATTTTCTTGTATACATGTTTCTAATACTAAAAAGAAATTAAAATAACACTGGTATTCATTGGTATCGCTGGCTCTGTGACCCAAAAGAGCGAGGCAATTTAAAAAAATAATAATACCGTTATTTAAAAAAAAAATAACTACACGGGATACTTTTACATGCAAATAAATAGCCTTCTTGAGACTTGAGAATAAACTCCTCCACGTCGCTTGTGTTTAAAAAACTTTAAATGAAGGCGTAAAAAGTGACTTATTCTATTAATTAGATAAACTTTTTATAGACTCAAGTTGTCTTATTAAAATATTTTTCCAAACAATACTTAATCATAATACAATATTTGTTATTAATTTTGTCTTAATATAAAACCTAGATTTCAATTAAAATGTGCCCATAAACTTCGTATTAGTTATAATTCCTTAATTTAAAATCTTTGACCAAATGTAAAAGCCAAAAATGGATGTCAAATATTAATGAAGCAACCCATTACTCATTCATTATTCCCTAGGAGTTCGCCCTTCAGTACTTTCTGTTTGTTGCTATTGTTATCAAGAGTCGGTTTTGTCGTGATTTATGTGCACCGCAATTTACCGTTTTCTGTAATTTTATTTATATATATTTTTTGTTGTTTACTTCACGGTTTTAGTACGTTCTTTTCTTAGTGGAATTTTATAGGTTTTAATCTATTTAAGGAGATTTATAAAGAGATAATATCTTCCTAAAAAAATACGTACATATATACATATACAAATACAAAGGGACAGTAGTAGATGTGCCAAATTAATTATCTTTATTTTCATTTTAGGCCGCTACAACATATAGTTTAGTAAAGGTAGCTTAAAGCTTTATACCTTCAGGTTTTGCTTAATATTTTACTTCCATGTAGTAATTAAGAGAACAGTCTAGTGTAAGTTTAGTGTATTTTACTTAATCGAACCATCTTAATTTAGTATATGAAGTTCCAGCACGATCGTTTTCGCCTTGCTCACACGATGTCTTACACGGTAACTTGATTGCGACAGGCTCTTTAATTATTCGTCTCGCTCGATAGGGCACGTGCTCTAGAGCCTGTAAATGTATGGATAGGTTTACGTTAAAATTCTACGCAAACTTCTTGAACGGTGTCGCACCTTTATTGAAGCCCTCCTGAGTGTATTTTAATTATACTTGGCACGTGATCGACTCCGTGGCTCAATTGATCATGGATCGTTGCTTTTTGTTTAGCGTGGGTGTTTCTGACAAATCAGTAATGTAAAGAAAA